>VHZZ01000622.1:95397-109357 GCA_009801015.1 Silene noctiflora | reverse complement strand
CCGTAGTTGACTAATGTGACCTTAATCATCAAGATGAGTAGTCGTTTAACCGTGGACTCGACCTAGTGGGTGACACTCGGTCGAGTGTGGTGCACCCGACCGAGTGCAGGGGACTCGATTGAGTGTGTTGGTACTCGACCGAGTGTGTCGTAGTCGGCGTATTAATAAAATACGCGTAATTCACTATTCCGGATTCATTTTCTTATTTGTTTCTTTCTTTCCTTTCTTCCCCAAAACCCTAAGATCGTCTCATCTCTCTCTTTCATTCATTCCTCACCTTGCTAAGCCTATACCTAGGAGTCTATCTCGGGAATGGAAGTTAACTAATCATGCAATAAGGTAAGTCACCGTCACCGTCTGTATATCTTGGATTAGGGTTACGATTGCGCATAAACAGGACGTATGGTTGTTGTAGGTGTCTATGTTGGTATGTGATGCTCGTGTGCTTAGACTGATGATTTATGCTACATGGGATGTGTTACAGGTACATTTTCCTACTCAGTTGTCTGATGAATTATATGCATATTAATGTGACGATTGTACTGTATGATGTGATTCCATGTTTGTGATATAATTGTGATGGCGGAGATGGTATGGTGGTTGGAGTTGGTTGTGATTGGTATTGTGATATTGTTTGTGAGCCATTGTGAGAGGTGGTCTCACCCCCATTGTTCGCCTCCTGCGTTCTCTCAGCGTAGGGGGGATGTGCACATTAAGGGACTTGGGTATTGTCGGTGGTTTAGGTGGTTGGATGTGGTCTTCCACTGGCAGGGCTACATACTTCGATGTGTAGTCGGTTACTTGTGATGTGGTGCGTCTGGGTGTGTCCCGGTACCAGTGTGGTGTGGTGATGCGGTATGTCTGGGTGTGTCCCGGTACCGGTGTGGTGTGGTGATGCGGTATGTCTGGGTGTGTCCCGGTACTGGTGTGGTGTGGTGATGGCGGTGTGATACTTTACCTATCGTTTGCATTGTATTGTATATAGTTGTTCAATTGACTGACCCCGTGTTGTTTTGTAAAACTGTGATGATCCATTCGGGGGTGGTGAGAAGACTGGCTTACAGGGTTAAATGATGTCCTGGATGCTTGTTGTGATGTTCGTGTATGGGGATTGGGATCGCCGACGCAGTTGTTAGCATAGTTGTGATAGAGACCATACTTGTATCAGTACGTTGTTGTAGTTTTTTATATCTTGTCCACATAAATGTAATTAATAAATATGTTGTTCTTTAATGGTCTATTTGATATGTACTTACCTCGGGTGACCGAGATGGTAGCACCCTCGGTTGTCAGGGAAGGTCTAGTACAGGATTCTTTGGTAAATGGGGGTGTTACACTCTTGGACGAATAAATGTGTCTACTTGGTCGAGTAGGAAGCAACTTGGTCGAGTGGATGAGGCACTTGGCCGAGTGTAGTTGGGCAGTAGGGAATTCGGCCAAGAATTGGTTCTCAAGCCTTCCTATTGATATACACACAATAAAATAAGTCTTCAATTGTGGTTATCACACCATCGCATCAAAGTAATTCTACAATAATTAGCCTTATGGCTAGGATACACAATAAATATTCGTTCAACAATAAACTCGACACAACCATAATATTATCCGAATCAAAGAATACGACCAAGCTAGTGGGAGGAATTCTTCCTCTTCCCGAGCTTCCTCACCCACCTCATGATGGCCCCCGAGGTGTTGGTGGGTGTCTCCTCACTTGTGGCTCTATGCTCCTCTTGGTCACCCTCCCCTAGCCCCTCCGAGAAGGTATCCGCACTCTCAATCATTACAAGGTCGCGACATCCCTGGTACCCACCTTGGCTATAGTCACCCTCGTGAAGGCCTCCATCACGCCTCTCATAACCACCCTCGCCAAAGCCACCATCTCCATAGCCTCCCTCCCCTTGCTCAACGGCCTCCGTGACCGCCCTGGAAAGTTCCTCCCCAAATCCACCTCCTTGGGAGGTGTTGCCAAAATGAGTCCCGGCGGCACCCATCCACGGGTCACGCAAGTGTCCGGCATCAAAGCGGATATTGGTACCCATATCCGATGCTTGGATACCATAGGCTTTAAACACACCCGAAGTATCTCCCGGGTTGGTCCAAAACCTAGGACGGTGGGCGGGCCACACTCCTTAATTATATGTCGCCTCGGTCATATCTCTCAACAACAAGTCGGTGTTCAACCGATGGATAAGATAGGACATGGGGTCATAGTGGAATTCGTGTTGGGTATAGCCCCCGATGTAGGCATAAGCCCGGAGTAGGGTGGGCGCATCATCGGTGGGGACCTAGGTGCGGGAATAGGTGTGGCCATAGGGGTAGATATAGGCCGGTAAGATGATGTGGAGGCCCGCCTAGAGGAAGGTGGAGATGGAGAAGGGTGAGGTGGAGGGGTACTCTGCTCTATGGTTTCATCCTCAATGTCAAAGGTAAGGGCACTCGATATAGTGTAGCGTCGAGCTCGGGGACGAGGTGGTCCCACGCTCTGTAGGTGCGGGGTCAGGGGTAGTCACTCTTCGGCGGGAAGTGTTAGGTGACAAGGTCCGTTTATCTTCCAAGAGTATGTACCCCTCGCCGTCCCCTTTAACAACCAAGCGTTAGACTCCATCCACGCAAGGTCAAAGTACACCACTCCCCTAGACATGGGTGCCTCCACCTCCCCCGCCTCATACTCCAACAAGCTCTTAGCTATAAGTGTCACCAAGGCTCCAAAATCTAAGGAGCACTTGTCCGACTCGATCATCCTCACCAAGGCGCTAGATACTAAAGACACGGCATTAAAGAGAAAGGGTTCCTCAAAATGGGGGTTAAGGTAGGAGCTTAGGATTAATACCTCCGTTGAATTGAGCTTACTTGGGTCTTTCCTCCCATTTAGGAGGTGGGTTAAGGAACGAAGGAAGACTTTGAGCACCAGGTGTTCAACATCGCCCACTTTCATACTACTCACCCCTGTCTTTTTCTTGCTAGTATAAAGTTGTAAGTATTTCCCGGCTTTCATATCTTTTCCCACCTTGTCATGTCTCTCCAGGTCTCTCCTTTCCACTCCCAAACGGTCGGCAAACTCATCGATAGTTAGGTTGAAGGGGGTGTTCTTGAGCCTAAAGCTCACGGTTTCGGCGTCCCTAAAGCTCACGGTTTCGGTGTCCTCATCATAGGTAAAAGCACTCAAGAACTCAAGGGTGAGATTGTGGTAGCTCACCTACTCTAGGTTGTATAAACCCTCCATCCCGAGCACCGAGAAAATATTGTGTACCTCCCTCTCAATACTCAAGGCCTCTAATGTCTCCACCGACATACACTTGGTCGGTGCCATCCTCTTCATGGCTAAGTCTAGTAAGTTGCCATGTTGATCCTCGTTCACAAATTCAATCCTTAGGTAATCCGGAAGGGTAATGGCGGGTGGACCCTCCGGCTCTAGTGGTGATTGTTGACGGGCGTTCCTCCCGCGACCGGTTCTAGCGTTCCTCGGCATGCTACAAAAATGAATCCACACAACAAGATATGGAACAAGAGAAGGTGAGAATTAAGTAACTCAGCATATAAGTTTTCCCCATGTTTAAATTGGTAGTTATCATAAAAAGGAAAGGACATGGCTTAATTGGGAAAGTTTCATTTATTCGAAAATAAAAACGACATCTTAATAAGATGATATTCTCCATTTATTCCAATTCACACCAAGAAAACATTTGAAGTTTTGACATCATTTTCCATAAAGATGAACATAATATTTATAATTGTTTGACATGTTTCCACGCTTTACAAAATTGTGAAACTTTAAGACATTCATCATAGTAAAACGGAGAGGTTAAATGACAACTTTGGCATGAAATAGGCACAAGAAATAAAATCCGGTAGATTAATTTCCAACACTTAATTATTTCTAGACTTTAAAATTTTGAGTTGGAAAGAAAAATAATACATGACACTACAATCACATTTTGGGTGCCAAACATAATCAAAACAACACTTAGCTTGAAGAAAATAAAATCCGGGTAGGTATATTACCAAATTCCAAAATAAAGATGGACAAAAACTCTTATGTAAGACTTCACAAGGCATTAAAATCGAAGATTATGATGAAAATGAACAAAGGAAGTATGATAAGAGTACAAAATCGAAATTTTGGTGCGTTTGTAATAAGATTTTCGGACATTTACAAGTTTCAAAACTGAAAAACTTTCTCAATACATGATCGTAGTATTTTAGTAGTGTTAAGTTGTCATTACATGTGATAAACAAGTATATTGAAGCATAAAAATCGTTATTGACTCCTCAAGTCATTACAATGTGCAAAAACTTGACCCATCTTAAGACAAATTTCCATCTTAAACCTTATTTGATAACATCCATCAAAGTTGTTGATAAACTATACCATTAAACCATGTTTGGGATGAAAAATGAAAATTTCAACATGAACTAAGGGTGTCTTGAGATTCCAAAACAAGAAAAATGTTGTTTTTACAACAACTTATAGCTTTACTAGTGAAAATGGTGGTCTTTTAGCATATTCAAACCAAGTTTTATGCATAAAAATTAACATTTGGGCATGGTTTTCCCTAAAATCCGAAAATTAAGACGGTCTTCAGACAAAATTTTCTCACGTATAAGGCAAGATCTACCACTAACAACAAGGTTAGGCCATTGCTGGTCAACTATACTCAACAACAAACACAAGAAACTCCATTATTACTCCAAAATTCACCATTTCGTGCTCAACAATGGTGGTCAAGGCCTCGACATAATTTTTTTATTTTTAACAACAACAATGGTGTAAAAATCTTACTACTATCATGAATTGACCATAAACATACAATTAGTTGTCAAAATTTAAGGTAGATCACAAAGTGTAGGAAGTAGTTACGACCTTCAGGGTACCTTAAAGTATTGTGCTTATTTCCACACAAACATGTATATTGAATTAACTTTCCGTTAATTCTCAACTAATCTAGACTTTGCGCAATATATGCAGGGTGTATACATAGTTTTTATTTTTGACTTTTTTACTTATAAGTTAAATAGACATTTCATTAGTTTTCATATTCCAAAGAATAAGAGTTAGCTCAAGTGGTAAGAGCTCTCTTACTCCAACTGCGAGTTTAGGGGTCCGATACTTATCGGTGACATAGTGTACTCATTTGAACTAAAAAATTAGTTTCATATTTCATCTTAGTGTATTTTGATTTGAAAATAAATCAATTCGCAAAACTAATCAAGAAAATTTAGTGTCATGAAATGAGTATTTTAATGAAAATAAATTGTAAGTCAAAGCTAATGATTTTTTTTTTTTTTTAAAAAAAAACTTTCTCAATTTTATTAATGAATGTTTTTATCACGAAACTAATAATGACAAGTTATATTTCGATTTTATACGGGTAAGTATACATCAAATCATTAATAATAACATCACACAAAAGAATACCAATTCATCTACTACAAATGGGTAGCTTTATTCAAAAATAGCATCACATAAAAGATGCAACTTGTAGTTTATGAGATTATACCAATTTTTTTTTTTAATCAAAAGATTGTAGTTTAGAAATTAATAAAAAAAATTATAGTTTGATTAAGTTTATATTTTAATGAAAGAATAAAGGTTTAATGAAAGAACGTCTAATCTCATTTATTTCTTTATTTAAGGATGTGCATTTTGAAATAAAAACATCTCAACTTAGCCTTTTCATCTTCTTCTAGTAAGGTTTATTTTAACGAGACATTTTATCCAGTAGCGGACATCAAAAGAGAAGTGCTTTGAAATATATATTATAATATTATATGGACGTCCATATCTAAATAGAATATAGATCCTATTATCTTATGGAAACCCTACATTATTTATCTGTGCTCATAATAAAATAAGAATATAGTTTTATTTCCCTTATTTTTTGTCTACCCTCTCTCTCGACAATTCTCTCTTCTCTTTTTGTTTCACAACAACATTTGAATTGTTTTTAGCATGTGCATATATTGATTAGGATTTAGGATGATCCGCCCCCATGACCTGAAATTGAGGTAGTCTTAGCATTGTGTGAAGTTGGAAGTCTTAAGTCATTTATTTAAGTTTTCATTTTTAGCATGTACATCTATGATCTATCGGTAAAAACTTGCATTCAAATTGTATTTTCCTTCGTTTTATATCTCATACACTTGTTTCAATCAAATAATACATTTATTTGGTATATTTTTGCAAACTAAATACCTTTACTTTAGTAAGCCAAACACCAAAGTGGCAAAGTTAGAATTGTTTTACCCTTAAGTTTTTCCCAAAAAGCTGAGATGGTGTCTCACTAAGTTATTGAGAAATCACTTTTATTGTACCCTTTTTATTATTGTTTGTCAGTCATTACAAAGCCAAACACCAAAGTGGCAAAGTTAGGTTTTACCTTAAGTTTTTCCCAAAAATCTTTGGAGAGATTGTGTCTCACTAAGTTATTGAGAAACCACTTTTATTGTGCCCCTTTTATTATTGTTTGTCAATCAAAATGTTTCTTTTATTTGATACATGTTTTCATTCCAATCATACCTATTTTAACATATAATATAACCATTTTATTAGCAATTGGTCTCTCTGGAGACGACAATAAACTTTCGGCAAATGTTTTATTAAAAAAAGAATCATAGTTAGATTTCGGTGAGCTAGTGCCAAAATACTGATCAAAGGGAATTGACGAAATTTCTTTGGGTAGTTTTCGATGACAAACTAATAATTTACGGTATTACTTTTTCACATAAGGACTTTAATCTCTCATATACACTTTTTTATTTTTTTTCATACCCTTTTCTTTAAACTAATTAAAATAATTAACTCTTATCATACCTTTTTATCTAAAATCGAATCAAATTCCTCTAAAAATTTTAAACAATGGATCATAATTGGAAATTATTTAGTTTTTAACAATGTTTAATTTGTTTCGTTGAAATTGTTAGGTTTATTAATGAAATTACTGTCTAGTTATTTATTTTATTGTCAATTAGGGTTTGTGGTTGGTGGTGGTGCTTTGGTGGAAGGCGGTGGTTAGGGTGGTGCACAGTGGTTAAAGCTGAGCAACTTTAGGTATGGAGCGGAAAAATGGACCGAACTGGACCATATGGTCTAGACCGAATTCTTTTAGGCCCGGTCCTCGGTCCACATTTTTTTAGATTTTGGTCTTCGATCCGTTCCGGTCCAAGACCGCTTATTTTAGGTCCGGACCGAAAAGACCGAATTCGATATTTTTATAAGGTTAATCTTTATAATTTTTGAAATAATTTACTAACTTACCTTCAAAAGACATTACAAACTCAATATTAACAATTATTTAAATCACATGGTAGTTTCATTAGTGATTATGTTTGATTTGGTGAAACTAAATTTAATTAGTGCATAATTATTAGAGATAAATCACAGTTTTCGTTCCAATTAGATCTAAGATCGGACCAGACTGAATATTTCGGGTTTTGTTTGGTCCAAGACCGAAATTTTTAGGTACGGTTTTCGGTCCACAAAATTCAAGATTTCGGTTTTCGGTCCAGTCCAATTTGATCTGATCCAGTCCGATAAGACCGATGCTCACCCCTAACAGTGGTTACGCTAGTGCACGGTGGCCGATGGTTAGGATGGAACGTTGGTTGATGTTTTAGTGCGAATTGGCAGTGGTGAGGGTAGTGCGTTGGTGGGGATGTGGTGTGAAATGGCGATAGTGGTAAGGATGGTGCGCGGAGGTGAGGGTGGTGTGCGGCTGGGACGGGGGTTCGACGGTGGAACGCGCAGTGGTTCTGGGCTTGGTTGGTGATGGAAATTTGAAGTGTCGAGGGTAGTGTGTTGGTGGCGACATTGGTGCGACTTGGCGATGAGGGTGGTATGCGGGAAAGAATTGGCGGTTGTGGTCTTCTGGTGGTCGGCTCGGAAGGTGTTGGAGGGAAGGTTTGGGGACATGGCTGAACCCGTCAATCTGTCATCTTATTTATTTATTTTATGTGATAATTGGTGAAAGAAGAAAGGGAAAAAATGATAAGGGTATATTTGTTAAAGGTGTATATGAAAGAATAAAATCCGTATGTGACAAACCACGATAAGAGAATTTATTTTCCAAACACCCTTTAACACAAGGTAATAAGACTTGATAAACGGGTTAATCAGGTCGGGTTTGGGTCTATTCAGTATGAGTTATTTCAGGTCGAGTCGGGTCATTTTCGGATGGGTTATTATGAAGTTGTATTATATTTGAATAACAATAAGTATACGATAATAAACATTTTGGTTAGGTTGGGTAGGGTTGGGTCGATTCGTATTTTGGGTAAGATTTAGGTTGTCCATTCGTGTCCAGGTTAGCTTCGGGTCGAGTTATTCGAGTTGGGACATTCAATTTAGGTCAGATCAGTGTTCAAGGTTGAGTAGCATATGACGGAAAACCTTTATTATCCATAACTTCCCTTTTTTTCCTTTGGGCTAAAAGTTATTATAAATATATGACTGAAATGTCGTAGAGAGGAGTAATCAATAAATAACATACAAAGGTATATAAATATAGTCCTTCCGTTCAAGTCAATCACATATATTAGTTAAAATACACTCAACATATATATTGAACCAACATATAAAATTGCCTTGAACAGAGGAAGTATGTAATATGAATTGACCCGATAAAACGGATGATTATCCTAATATACGTGATTTATACCATCAGATGTACCCTTTAGTGAGTAAATACTCTTAGAAATATAGACTTATTATAATGTCAAGATTCACAATATGTTAATAGTGTGACAGTCTCAGAGTAATATAGATTTGGACATAATCGTTAGGATTATATATATGGTACGAAATATATGTTTATGATGTGTTATAGTTAGATTGAGTTTCTAATTATTATTCTCTTAGAATAGCTAAATATGTAACCATTGTCATCAATAATATAACCTTCAATAAATCTCCCTTGTGACGGTCACAAGCTCTCTCACCCATTTGCTTTCTTACTTGTTCTCTCAATTACATCATGTGAGAGATCATCACAAACTTGTGACAAAAAATTTCTGTCACAAATGAGAATTTGTATATAACCTTATCAATTCATTATATCTTAATAACTTATATTCTTTATATGGTATTAAAAGTGTAAAATTATGGAGAATTACTATATACACAAAACATAAATCCTACCACAAAAAACAACCACCAATATCCTTTGGTTGTCGGGTGAGGATAGATGTCATCTCGTTAAATGAGGTTGATGGTATGCTATTAAGCTCCCTCATTATTTAAAAAAAAAATCATATTTCTTGTACAGATAATTAATGACATTTTTATGAAAAATATTTTAATTAAAGATAAATAACCAAAAAGCAAAAGGATAAGACGACAATGTTAATTTTGGGGAGACGGATGAGAACTTTAGCCCACACTAGTTAGTGCTTGATTCAAATAGTGTCATGTAACTGCTGCACTTTTGGGTGTTACCATCTTCCTGTTAGGCAGAGCATATGCAGTCCATAACTTGGTAGACAGGTGTCACAATCTCCACAAACATTATTGCAACAACTCAATTTTGCTATGAATACCTCTTCATATGTGATTGAGCTTAATCACGATTTCACCACCATGCATGTTTTGGAGTTCAACTGGAACAATCAACAGTATAAGGGTTTGCTGACTATTTATCATCTTCTCCATCCCCAAGGAACAGAAATACAATGGATATCATCACTTCTCTTCTCATCTATCATAGTGTATGAACATTTTAAAGTACTCTTTATTCATTTCATTCTTCCTTAAAGTATACTCGTAAGTACAAAGTATATTATGAAGATGTATAGTTCTACGATTATGACCCGAGTACATACCTTAGTTAATTTAAAGAAAAAAAAAAAGAATTTATAAGGGGATTTTGGTACAAGGCACATTGATAAACAACATATTCGAACAACATATTTTAGAAAGGTAATGGTCTGTAAAATTGATTCATTTTTGTTAGAGCTTTCTCATCGTAATTTAATAAAAAATAATCATAAATTCCTATAATTCTTTTTGTGTGTCATTTTACAATCTTTCATGTATTACATCATCTCAACATTTTTCAATACACTAATAACTAGAGAAAATACATTATTTAAGCTATAAGATTGGTGGAAAATGTATTAATCTTTTCTATTTTTAAAAATCAACTATTATACATAACTAATTTTTTTTCCCATGCCGTAAAAATAGTTCTTATACCGATGACATTTAACTCATTTGGTCAAATGCACTTATTTTAGTAATATCGTAAACTAAGGTAACAAAGTAACTACATCAGTTAACAGAAGTGTGTTGATGGCGTACGGATGGCTGAACACGGAAATCTACATCCACAACATTCATGAAGGGACGATTAGAGCTGGCCAAATGATCGAGCATATCTTTACTCATCTTGATTGACAAAGTTTCAGAGAAATACCTACAACATACGACACGAAAATGTGTCTCGGAGATTCATCCCCTTGGCTGTGATACACAACATCAGGAGACCAACGAGATCCTTGAACCATCGAGAGTGAGCAAAGTGCACTTACGCCACTAGGACGTAGAAAGAAAACGCGGAATGCATACCAAGGTCTGCCTCCATTGGAGAGAAAACTCCTACACTTTGAAAAACAATCCATGCGTACAAGAAACTCGTAGCCTAGAAAAACGAGTAAGTAGACAACTAGCAATATAGAAATCAACATGAACAACCGCCTAACCAAAACCCGGAAGGTCGGAGAGAGATGAGCACAACACAAACCAGATGCAATGTTATAATCGCCATTATTAACCCCTTAATAGTCTGACGAACTACCACCCCAATATTTAAGAGACGGGACACCCTTAGCCAATAGGAGGTTATTATTAGTATAAACAGGACAAGATGAAAGCAAGCAAAGACCAGCAGTCATTATGATAAAAACGGAAACCACCGCAACTAACCCTACCAACAACACCATCCAGCCCAAACAATCCCAACCCAAACCGAATCATGACCTATGTAAAACAACAACACCAAGAAATCCAAAGCCAATGACCAGGAAGACGCCCACAACCGAGTCCGCCACCACTCCCAGAAAGCAACCCGAACACAAGGCCCACCCAACACCATCAACAGCTACCAACAACACAACTTGCAAACCCAACGACCCCGAAAACCGCAAAGCCAAAAAGACTCAAAAGACGAAGGAAGACCCATAACAGAAACCACAAGACCAACACAGACTAGCAAACCCAAAAAAAGACTCAGACACAGACACAAACCCAAGATCCATGTATGTTGTCCAATGAACCGACAGGTGGGGGAAAGGGGCGAGGGGAAGGGAAACATCGTGTCACATCCATAAGAGAGACGTGGATTCCAAAACCACATAAAAGAGGATGAGACATATCGGAGAGGTGGGAAAGGGGGCGAAGGGAAGGGAAAACACCTCACCAGCACCACCCTGAGACGCACAAGGGGGTGGCCGGCAACATAGTAACAAGAGATTGAAGGCCAGAGAAGCGCTTACATGGCCAAGAAGGAGATCTGGTGAGGTATTAGACAAGGTGGAGGCGAATCGCCGGAGATGAGCCCAAGAGAAGCCACATCTCTAGCGAAAGGATTGAGAGAACGATGAGGTGGACGATGCGAGTAGGGCGGCGACAGTGGAGCAAAGGATTTAGGGTTTTTTTTTGTAGAGAGAAGGGAGAGATTTGTTTTAGGTGGTGTGATTCCTGCCACAAAGGCATTTTCCAACGTTTTTTAAGCAATATCCATAAACGACTTATACAAAGAAACGAAGTAAGGATTTTATATTGATAATTTGCATATTTAAATAAGAAAATGAGATGAAGCCACCGAGTGATATGCAATTTCAGTACCACCCTCTCATACACAATGTGAAAGACCATTTGAATGGTGCGCCTACCTAACGAAGGGTATGTGAGACCTGGGTAAAAAAGTAAAGGTTAAATTTGGACTAATCTACTTTTGCGCTTGTCATTTACTATAAGACGGTCTAATATGAGAGTGTTGTGCTTTTTTTATATTTAAAAGGGTCTCAATATATTATTTTATCGTGGACTCTAAAAAATTTAGCACCAAGACTGGTGTAAATTAGATGGGCGAAGCCCGCTTACATCCTATTGATCTTGTTTTTTCACCCAACGACTTTCCAATTTCTATTAAGAGATCTTGGGAACGCCTTTACCTCGCTCGAATTTTGGTTATGTCTTGAGGTGCCTGTTTCTACATCATAAACACATGAAGGCAACACAAAAGGACTCGAAATAAGCAAACTAAAGGATAAAGTAAATATGCAAATGTAGTTAAAATACGGAAACAAATTTCGGGTTATAACAACGCCTAGGCGTTACGATTAGATTCATCAATCATATAAGGCGAAGTGGGAAACCAAAGATCTATATGAGGAAGAGAGCAGCCGAAATGGGTCATCTTCTTAGAATGTCACTTCAACTGACGTAGCCACTTACGTAATATGACTCAAGTAAAAGACAAGTTTAAGTGCTTTATTGTTCCGTTATTCTTGCTCTCCCAAAATTTGCCACAGATTTGGGTGGTCCATTAAATCAACCCAAATTCTCATTGAAGACGGGCACTATTCGTCACAAGCTGAAGACGGATAGTGCCATCTCACAATATGCAAGTGGCACCAACCATTAAATGCTCCATTTCCCCCCACGTGCCCTCCCACTTGCCTTATTGTGAGAGGGACATTATCCGTCTTCAGCTTGTGACGGATAGTGCCCGTCAAAAGCAAGACGCTTTGTTAAATCAATTATACGGCTTAGAACTACCACTTATTTGCAGTTTGAGAGCTCTTTCTCATTTGGGCGGTATATGTTGATTTTTTCTGCTTTTTCTTCAACACCAATCAACTTAAAAAATAAAAAATGGCAATTGGTGTTTCAGCCTGAGTGAGAAATATATTAATGGCTATTAATGGCCATGGTTGATGAGTCACACATACTATTATACAGCTGGTTATACAAGAACATTGCACAATTATAACCAATTAACTGACCTTATGTGTATTTTTCGAGCTTTTATAATTTTTATTTATATTTTAATTTTTTAATGTTAAAAATTAAAATCTAATTGAACTGATATATATTATTTTTGAGCGGTTGCTTATGCTTCGCGACAATTGAGAGTTCACGAAGTGAACTATCCTACTCATGATCTCGAGTTAGCCGCCGGTGTTCATGCCTTGAAGATGTGGAGACACTACCTCTTTGGAGTTCATTGCCGCATCTACGCCGATCATAAGACTCTGAAGTATATCTTCACCCAAAAGAAATTGAATATGGACAACTTCATTGGTTGGAGTTGGTGAATGATTATGACGTGGAGTTGTTGTATCATGAAGGAAGAGCTAATGTGGTTGCCGACACTCTTAGTAGGAAGACGACACATTTTTTGAATGCCATCCGAGTGCTTCCCGATGAACTTTGTGCCGAATTCCGTAAGTTGAGCATCCAAGTTGTGGAGAGTGGATTCGATTACCTAGGTGCTATGAGCGCCAAGCCTGTTATCTTCCGTGAGATCCTTAATGCCCTAAAGGATGATGCTACTTTCAAGAGATTTCAAGCCATGATCCTAGAAGGCAAAGCCAAAGATTGCAAGATTGATGATGGTGGGTATCTTCGTTACCAAGGCCGCATGTATGTTCCCGATGCCTTTGACTTGAGGAAGAGAGTGCTTGATGAAGCTCATCTATCCCCTTATTCGATCCACCCTGGAGGAGTCAAGATGTATAAGGATCTGAAACTTCAATTTTGGTGGCCTAACATGAAGAATGACATTGTGTCATATGTTGGAAGATGTCTCACTTGTCAACGAGTGAAGATTGAGCATAAGGGGCCCGGAGGATTTCTACAACCGTTGGATGTGCCTTTGTGGAAATGGGAGTCCATTTCCATGGACTTTGTGATGGCCTTGCCCAAGACCGTTGGTGGGAAAGATGTCGTTTGGGTAGTTGTTGA
>VHZZ01000622.1:69493-87617 GCA_009801015.1 Silene noctiflora | reverse complement strand
CATGAGATTGAGGAAGCTACTTGGGAGGCGGAAGAGGGCATGCGGGAGCGATATCCGTCTCTTTTTTATTAGGTATGTGTGGTTACGGGGACGTAACCATGTTTCTATTAGGGGGGTAGGAGATGGTCGCATTTATGTTTTGGGAGTTTTGTTTATGTAGTTGGTTAACTTAATGTTGTAATGTTGTTTTTAGTTGATTGAGGTTGTGTTTTTGGAGTTTTGTTCATGTAATTGGTTGGAGTTTTGTTCATGTAATTGGTTATGTTGATACTGTTTTGGTTGGTTGGTGTTGTGTTGGGTTTTGGTTGGTTGGTGTTGTGTTGGAGGTTGTTCCGAGTATGTGTGGTGGTAGTGGTACATTTGTAGGTCTTAGTTGCGTCGTGGAGTTATAGTATGTCGAGTTAGCGCGTCTGTTTCTTATGTATGGGTCGAACTTTGGGGACAAAGTTCCTTTTAAGGAGAAAAGACTGTAATACTACGGTTTTCTGTACCTTTGGTTACTCGACCGAGTAAGGGCCACTCGATCGAGTAGCTCACTTACTCGATCGAGTAAGTCTGTTTTTACGGGTTTGCTTAGTCGGGTTTTGTTAATAACGCGAGATTAGTTTATGATTACGGCCGACGGTTTCTTCATTAATCAAAATTCATATTTTTCACAAAAACCTTTCAAGAGCAAAAAGGGAGATCGTTGCCTTTCCTTCCTCGCATTATTTGCAAATCTAGGAGTTCGAGTCGTCGATTTCTGGTGTCTTTTGCGTCATTATGTTCCTTGTCTCGTGGGTAAGCTTTGCATACTGTTTTTGTACCTTTTGGTTAACATTTGTTAAACCCTAATTGGGTGTTGTGGGGTGTTTGGGAGTTTTTGATGGTGATTTGTAATTGTGTATATTGTGTAACGGTATAGGAGGTGAATTCGTAGAAGAGCGCTTCTGAGCTGTTGTTTGTGGTGATTGCTAGTCAGGTAGAGTTTCCCTACTCGGTTGCTGATTTGTGTTTGGCATTTTTGTATGATTATTATGTTGTGTATACTGTGTTGAATGTATGCTGTGATTGGTGGTGGTGTGGTGGTGGCTGTGTTGCGAGGTGCATCATCGGCTGAGTGGAGTCACTTGCGGGAGTGGCTTCACGCCCTTGATTCGCCCTCCGTGGAACCCGCCACGGGAGGGGATGTGCACATTAAGGAACAAGGTTTATCGCTCGGATAAGATGAGCGAGGCTTAGGTGGGAACGGCTGCGGTCCCCCACTGGCAGGGCTACACACCTTGGGTGTGTAGTCAGTGATGTGGAGTGATGGAGGAGTTGGTGTGTGGTGTGGATGTGTTGTTGCCTTTGATTACTTTCTGTTATCTGTAACTGACCCCGATGTTGTGTTTGTAATCTGTGATGATCCATTCGGGGATGGTGAGCAGTTGTTGAGCAGATATAGCTTATATGCGCATGGGATGGCTGGGTGATCATCACGAGCTACAGGCTTCCGCTGTGTCTGAGGCTAGGGGCTTATGTTTAGACTTGCATATGTTTAGACTTGAGTTTGAGCGTCATCTTTTGGATTTTTGGATTTCTGGTCAGACAGTTTTGGTTATAAAGTTTTGATGTAATCCAGTTAAACTATTATTTAAATATGTTTCTTTATTGTCTGATGATTATCATTGCCTCGGGAAACCGAGATGGTAGCCCCTTTATACTCGAGGTGGCCTTGGTAAGGCACTTTGGAGTGTGGGGGTGTTACAATTTGAGATTGTGAAGAGGATTGGAGATTGTGAAGAGGATTGGTGTCATGGCTTACAAGTTGGCCTGATCCCCGAGTTTGGGCAAAGTTCATGATGTGTTCCACGTGTCTCAGATGAGGAAGTACATTGGCGACCCGAGCCATGTGTTGCAAAAGGACATTCCCGAGCTAGAGTCGAGTTTATCCTTTGTGGAGATACTGATTCGCATCTTAGATCGGAAGCACAAGAAGCTAAGAAGTAAGGTTGTGCCCTTGGTGAAGGTGTTGTGGAAATGTGGTGGTGTTGAAGAAGAGACTTGGGAACCGGAAGCCGCCATGCGGAGCAAGTACTCGAGTTTATTCGATTAGGTAATCTCCCTTGCCTCAAGTTTCGAGGACGAAACTTTTTAAAAGGTGGGAAAATAGTAACACCCGTAAATTTTATAAACGATTTTAAAAGCAATTTAATAATTTAATTAAAATTTATTTAAGTTTAAATCATAATTTTGGGTAAAATATATATTTTAAGTATAATAATTATAAATATAATATTATGTTCCGTTTTAAGTGTATAGTTGCCTTAAGACGTATTTTAAATCAATTTCTACTCATTTTGAGTTGTTTTGGGCCTAAGTTTGTATAAGGACCCATATAACACCTTATTTTCCACAAAACCCTCATAAACCCTCTCCCTCATTCACCATTTCTCAGCAACTTACATTAAACACAACACCATTGTTGTACTCATAACCCTTCAAACTCAAAATCACCATAATTTATTCATTTCTTAGCCAATTCAAGTGATTTTCACGCCGTTCTTCTCCTCTTCTCTTTCTCCTTCTTTGTAAGTAAGAAAGGCCACGTGTTTATCCCCTCGACCCAATTTTGAAACCCCATGTGTACTCTAAGGGGTGAATTCTTCATTTAACTCATCTTATTTTGTGTTTAGGTGAGAATTTGGAAGACCCGGAAAAAGATAGCTATATTATTGAAGACCCTCTTGAAGACTAAGGAAGCATAAGGTAACGGTGATAGGTTACTCGACATTACTTTCGAATTTTTTGTTTAATAGTGTTGAATTTGATGTTTGAATATTAAAGTTGCTAAATTTCATGACTTGGTTACATGTCTTACTTTACTCATGAATTATAATGATTATTCCATGAGAATTATGCATAATAAGTTAGTCTTATACTTATTGTTGAGTAAAAGTGTCATCTTTCACATATTCCATTGATTGTTGTATCAAATTCATGAATTGGTGGTGAATTAGCCTTACATGTTGTTTTTACGTGCTGTTTTTACACGATTTTCATGAATTGGGTAATATGGTGGATAAGTTGCCTTACATACTGTTTTTACGTTTCATACGTGTTTCCATCTCATGAGAATGCTAGAAATTAAGTTTGAAAACATGTTGTATGAAGTTATGCTGAAAATTGTGTACAGGTGTCTCCAGCCGGTGGACCGGCTGCTGGTTGGGAACATTCTGTTTCATTTTGTGTAAAAACTGTGTTGAGTGTGTCCCAGCCGGTGGACCGGCTGCCGGTACCACAGGCCGGCTGGGAGCACCAGTAACTTGGTTGCTAAATTATTTTGTTAGGTGTGTCCCAGCCGGTGGACTGGCTGCCGGTCCACAGGCCGGCTGGGAGGGTTTTGTAAGTTAGAAGTTATTTTGTAAATGTCAGGTATACCCAGCCGGTGGACCGGCTGCCGGTCCACAGGCCGGCTGGGAAGTTTCTGTTTCAAATTTGGATTTTTGGAAGTTGGGTGTTCACCCAGCCGGTGGGCCGGCTACCGGTCCACGGACCGACTGGGAGAACTATGATGTGTTTTTGTAAATTTGGTTTGAGATGTTGGCTGGCCCGGTTGGCCGGCAGCCGGTTCCCTGGACCGGCTGGGAGTCCCTGTTTCTCTATTTCTTTTCTTATTCACTCATATGTTTTATGAATGATGAAAGTATGAATTATTTACGCTTTATTCACGTGAGTTGTCATATAAAGTTTATATATGAGCTATCTTATGTGAGTTTTGGTTTAAGTCGTATCCATAAGGATTTGTCTTATATCTACCTCAATGCTTGACTTCTACCTTAGATCATCCACCACTTTCATAACTTTAGCGAATGGGGTGCTCGATTTGATATTGTCGAGTCGTGGGTGCGGACCATTATTACCGTATGTCGAATCGGAAAAAGGGTTTACCTTCCGAGAGTCTGGATCCAGGTCTTAGGCTAAGACGTACTTAGCTAGTCGTCTTACCAAGGGTTGTGTTAATGTCTATATGTGATTTAGAGTCTTGTATGGCGTTGTGTAAGGGACATTTTTTACCTAGGATTACGTACTCATGTTGTGTCTTGGACATGCTTTAAAGGTAGCCTCTGAGCCAGACACGTGTTAGTTTATTAATGCTTCACTTATACTTCGTTTACTCATCTTATCGTCCTTGTTACTGATTTATTACCAATGGTTAATGTTTTCATTAATTGCAATTGTTATGTATTCCTCACATGTTAACATGTTTAATTACGTTCATCTTAATGTAATGTGGCTAGGAGGACCTTGAGTTACTGCCCACTGACTATGGCGTTCATGTTTGCATGAATGACAGGTGGTGGATGCTTATCTGGGGTTGGAGACGTGTGGGCTAACGAGTGTCTTACCTTGGACCTAGTTGTAGATTGCTAGACTAACCACCGTACTTTGTTTTATTCGAGGGATATCTTTTTCCCAAACATTATTGTAGTTATATTTCCACACTTTTACTTTTGTTTGCTTGTAATTGAACCTGCACTTTGTCTCGAACTCTCTTTATGTTTAAAAGTTTTAAAAATCTCGTACTTTTCCGCTACGTTATCATTTGTTTATGTTTAGTTTATGGCGGGGGTTCATACTCCCTTTTGAATTTCTTTTTTTTTAAATTACTCCTTTAAGTTGCATGTTTTGCTAAAATTACTCCCTTAAATTGCATTTTTTTCCTAAAATTGTTTCAAAACGACAATTTAAATTGACTTAATTCCTCTGTTTTTGAACTCCCCCTACTTTTGCCTACATAGTAATACCTTTCAAAGTATAGATTGGCTAAGCCATAAACAGAATAAGTTCAAAAAAAGACGAAATAAGTCACTTAAAGTGGAGTTTGTGAGCAATTTTAGCAAAGAATGCAATTTAAGGGAGTAATTTTAACAAAAAATTTCAAAAGGGAGTAATTTTAAAAATTTTGATTTTAAAAAGAAATAAAATCCAATTTACTCATAAAATAATTATTAAAAAAGCTTTATTTTAAAAATTGTGTCAATTTAATTAATGTAAACATTGAAAATGATTAAAATATTAATTTTAAATATGTTTTACTTTAAAAAAATCGAATAAAAAAATCGTAAAAAAGTGTTAGACTATTTTTTTTACCCCGTATTTTAACCCTAACCCGAGTCGTATCTAACCCGACCTGTTTGACAGATCTACTTATGGGCATTGAAATTGTGTGGATAGCAACGAAAGGGCCGACTGCATGGTGTTTTGTCTCTAAATTACCAATAAACAATATTTTTTCTTTGGTGCAAATCCATGTTCCACTCGATAGTGTAAAGTAGGGCTGGCCACAGGTTGAATTCCTTACAATGATGGACACTTACTCGATGGTTTAACCACTCGATAGTGGGAGACATCTCGGGTGTTTTTAGGGCTTACAATGTCCAACTGTCGGATTGAGATACTAGAATTCCTCACAATGATGGACACTTACTTGGTCCATGGGCGGGAGCCCATTATGCCACCGGGTGCTTCTTTGGTGATGCTTAGCAAGGAGGTGGGGGAGGGAAAGGTACGTTCGGGGTGCCGAAAGAAGCTATGGGTCAAGGGAGTCAAGGTTATGATGATGCAGTGGTGGAAGATGAAGAGGAAGAAGAAGAGATGTGGAGTGAGATGGGATGCCGCAAGGGAAGAGGAGCCGGTCAACAACGAAGGAGCTTTAGTTCGTTGGGTGAAGAGGCTTGGAAAAAGGCGAAAGTCCTCTCAATAGTTTTACTTGTTGTGAATCATATTTGTTTAACATTTGTCTCGGTTGAGACTCGGATAATTTGTTTATTGTATGTTGTATAATCTCGGCCATAAGGCCAAAGTTTGTTTACATTTGAGGTTTATGATGGTGTGATAACCACTATTGAGACTCCTTTGCATTTGTGTGATAACTAGGTGATTTTGGAGGCCAATTTCCCTCAAAGGGGATTCTGCCCAGTGACACTCGGCCGAGTGCCCTCTTTCCCTCGACTGAGTGCTCTCTTACTCGGCCGAGTGACCCTCCTACTCGACCGAGTGAGCCGTGTTGTCCATCTGAACTGCATTCTGCCCAACCGACACTTGGCCGAGTGCCCCATTCACTCGTCTGAGTGGATTCTACTCGGCCAAGTGACCCATTTCACTCGACCGAGTGGACTATTTATGTCCCATATTGCTTGTCTTAGCCCCTTTTTGCCTATAGTCGATCAAGTATCGAGTATGTACCCGTATTTTGTGACCCCAATGGTCTTTTGATAGCAGAGTTGACATATTAGGACTTGCATGACTAAATTTCATGGATTGTTTACGTTTGACTATGTTGCTTGGTATATTGTTGTCGCTTAGATAACAATTAAAGTGTCTAATTGATCGATAGTAATGTGACATGACTAATTTGACGACAACGGCATGTAATAATCTTACGTGACATGTGATGATTTCTGTGATTTTATGATAATCGCCACTTATGAATTTCATGATAGTTGTTCAATACATGTTTGAATCTTGTAATGGTTATAAACGAGAAAGATTGTATAAAGTAAAGGTAGACTCAGGCACATATTTTCATATGGTGGATGTAACGTGGTATATGCGTAATATGAGAAATACAGGAATGAGAAGTGTAGATAATAGTTGAATCATATTAAAAGATATAGTGATCGTGTTGCATCATCGTTGTATAAAGGTACATGTTTTGGTTATGAGGATATAAACCTCATCATATATGTACAGATGTAATTATGAGTAGTGTACGACAATAGTGATACGAGTTGGGATTTCTTACGGGGTTAGAATGTTAATGTTGAGTTTGACCTTGTACTTTGACCATATGGAAACCATAGCGAGAGAGTGGTATAGACGGTTTTATCATCATGAGAGGTTGACCATGAGATATCATCAGTAGAAAGGGAGTGTGATACATACTAGTTGTGAATTCTATCTGTTAGATGAGTGCTGCGTGTATTCTCGATTCTGAGCGTTGAACTCCGGGACGAAATTCCCTTTTAGAGGGAGTGAATGTAACAATTGAGATTTAAAGATGAAACAAGAATGAAATGTATATGAGTGTAAGAAAGTGTACTCGGTAAATATTGCAAGAGTGAGTCAAGTGAGAGAGATGAGAACGAAAGCAGCATAACAAGAGTGAGTGTTCGAGAAAGAAATCGGTAGACGGGAAAGAGTACGTCTTGAGAGAGTGCTGAGAGGATAGAGCGAGGCGAATTTCGAGGAAAAATTTCGTTTTAAGGAGGAGAGATTATAATACCCGGATATTGTGGGACCCGTATGAGAGCCTCAGGATATGTGAGAGGATCACCAGACTTGATAATGGACTACTTGGGAGTAAAGTATAGTCATACACTAGACCAAATAGGACCTAGACTAGACCTAGTGAGTCTGTAGTGGACCGAATATATCTTTCATCTGATCGAGCAGGCAGTATTCGACCGAGTGAGTGCCACTCGGCCGAGTGGACTCGGCCGAGTGGACTCGGTCGCTCGGCCGAGTGGACTCGGTCGCTCGGCCGAGTGGACTCGGTCGCTCGACCGAGTGGTACTGTGCAGTACCCGATAAGACCAAATTTTGGGACCTTACCCTAATTCATTTCATTCTTTCTCCTTATATCTCTAAATCCTCTCCCTTATCTCTAAAATCCTCACAAACATCTTATTATGGGATTCAAGCTTGGATTAGAGGATTCTCACCTTGTTCATCATTCCTTTCACCAAAGTATGTTAAGATCTACCCTTCTCTAGTTATTTGAACCCTAATTGGGGGTTTTATTATGAGTAATTAATTAGTAATTAATATGTGTAATATGGGTAATTAGTGGGTAATAATAAAGGGTTTTGTATTGTATTATAGTGTAGGATGTATTGTGATAGTGTTATGTGACTTGTATAGGACGAGACGGTTTCATGAGATGGGATTGTGTCGTATTCGAGTAGCTTATGGAGATTGCTAAAAAGTAGGTTAATCCTACTCGGTTTTGATAATGTAAATGTGTGTTTGTATGAATTAGTCACTTAGAGTCCATGATAGGGTTCTATTTTATTCACCATGGTAATTGAGTACGGAAATGAGAGTCATGTGTATGTCGGAAATGCATTATAGCATGACGTTGATTTGTGACGACTCGAGAGTCGGAATGATTGAGAAATTGTTGTATTCATAACATGTTTGGGAAGTGTGTCTCATGAGGATTTATGTCTTTGGCATATCGTATTTCATATTGTGCTTATATGTTCATTATGCATGTTGATGATTGTTGGAGGATTTGTGTTGGTGGTACTTGTTGTTGTGGAGACGTAAGACGATTGGGAGACCGTCTTACGCTCGAGTCACCTCTTGAAGCTTCCCACTCCAAGAGGTATGTGTACATTAATGGCTTGAGTTACGGAGGGACACGTGTGGTTGAGACACGTCCTTTGACAGGGGTTCCGGTTAGCGCCCGGGACCAGTACCACGGGTGTGTCCCGAGTACCTTTTTACGGGTTGCGGTCTGGCTATTTTGATGGGCGGTGCCGCAGTGCCGTCACCGAGTTGTGGGTACATCTGAGTGTGTCCCCGTTCCGGTATGATGTTGGTGAAATCGTGTCTCATTCATATCATTGACATGTTGCATATTTATATATCGTGTTGTGTCTTATTATAGAAATTGACATGTTTGGGTTATGTGTAATTCATATGATATTTTTTATCATATGGGGAGCAGGTTATGTACAGGTTGGCTTAGTGTCACACGGGAGACGGGACGCGCTTTGGACTTGTAGTCGAGCTACATAGTTTGGATGACTTAGATAGTAGTCGAGTTATATATGTCATACTTTACAATTATTAATCATTTAATCATTTATAAATCACTAAACTTGTTATTTATTTAAGTAGTTATTTGATTGGAGTTTTGAACCACTGCCTCGGAAAACCGAGATGCTAACATCCTCTCATTACCTTGGCTGGGTAAGAAGGGGGTGTTAAAGGGCTGGCCAGTTACAAACCCGTGATCCGGGTTGGCCCGGACTGACCCATTCATTTGGCCAACTCTAGTCTAAAGGTGAAAGGTCATCTTTTAAGTGTCCACAACATATAATAGTATGAGGTCATAATTAGGAGTCTAAGAGTAAATCTAGTGAGGGCTTGACCCAAAGTGGAAAATATCGTACTATTATGAACAGTGGACACAGAGGCAGCAGAGGCTCAACAAAAGGTATCAATGCTTCCGCACAAAAAGTGGTATCAGATTTCAAGGTTTCAACTTGGGTCTGTGCCCCATGACGTAAAAATGATGGACCTTAAAGAGCAGAACAGATAGCATTGGTGAGTCACGAACGTGTGGGCTCGATCTGGCTGCCGTTTGCAAATCTCAAGTCCATAGGTGGTACGTTGGTGAAGCATCAAGTCAAGATTTGAAAGGTGGCTTACACTGTAAGTTATGGAACACCTACCTCGAGATGGAGACTTGAGCAATCCCTGTCCTATAATACTCTGTATTTCTGTGAATAGACACTCGGTCGAGTATGTGGGGGTAGGTGGGGATACTCGACCGAGTGGATGGTACTTGGGCGAGTGTGGCGGACCGGGTAAGGGATTGTGTTGAGGTCAATCTCCGACCTTGTGTCACTAGGTCAAGTACATGGTGCACTCAACCGAGTAGGGGCCACTCGATCGAGTATGCTAAGGCACTTGACCGAGTATGCCGGTCTGAGGGTTTATTTCTGCGGTTTGATGTTGTGATTAAGGGGGGAGTTTATAAGTCGTGTCATCAGTTCTAATCTTCATTATAACCCTAATACACTCTCATAAACTCTTCCTAATCACTCTCTAATCATTTAGCAAGGGGATCTTTCTATTGTTTGGACTCGACAGAGTATGTCGGTATGAAGGTTTATTTCCGCGGTTTGCTGTAATGATTAAGGGGGAAGCTTATAAGTCGTGTAATCAGTTCTAATATTTTTTTTAATCCTAATACGCATACACTCTCATAAACTCTCCCTAATCACTCTCTAATCATTTAACAAGGGGATTTGTCTATTATTTCGGGATTTTGCATCGTACTTTGTCAACTATCACTAGTAAGAGTTTATCTATGCTTTCAATTAGTTATGCTTGGCTTAGAATTTGGGGGATTTCTTTAATTAAATTCATGAAGGGGCTTGTTGTGATTGTTGATTGCTTGATTGATGTAGGTGGCAATTTCGTAGAGGAAGGATTCTTGGCATTTTCTAGGATTTGTGCGGAATTGCTATTGAGGTAGGGTTTCCCTAATAATTACATGTGATTAATATGTTCATTGTTGTCTATGTTATTGGATGGTTTAGTATCGTGTATTTGTGCGTGATTATTGTATTATGGTGATGGAGGTTGTGGTTGTGAAGCAATATCGGGAGACTGACTTCCCCCGGGATCGCTTCTTGTGGCTCCCGTACATAAGGAGGATGTGCACATAAAGAATCTGGGTTATCTCACTACAGTGAGGGAATTGGTGTTCCGCGTTCCGATTCGGACACACTTGATTTATGCAGACTCGCTACAGTTGTGCTCTGCACTTCTTTCAGGCACATGTGGAGATGGAGGAGACGGAAGTTGATGTGGTGACGATTGTGTTGCTAGTTGTATTATATTGTCGAGTAGTCTTTGATGTGATTAATTTGTATTGACCGTTATTGACCTTGATTGTGTTTATAACTCTGTTATGATCCATTTGATATTTCCGACAAATGGTAAGTAGTGAATTCTGATAGGTGTTGATTGATAGTGCTTTCTTGCGGGGTTGAAGCGGCTTGGACGAGAGTTATCACCTAGTTATTCCGCTGTTGTTAGATGTTGAGACCTTGTTTCCTTTAGTATTCACTTTTTGAGATTTAACTTTGAATTGTAATCATACATTGCCATTATCGCTTAATAAGTAGAATGTATTGTTTCATTATGGTTAATTTTAATATTTACTACGAGTAACCTAGATGGTGACATCTTTATTTACTAAGGAAGGTCTTGTTAAAGGCTCTTTGGTAAATTGAGGTGTTACAGGTGCAAGGCTAAATGGATGAAAGACACCGTAGGTCTTGTGAGACAAAGACCATGGGAAATCTGGCAAAGTTAGGGATATCATGGAAATTTCCGTTGATTAAATACCTCTCACAACAAATAAAAAAACAAACAAATGATTGAGACAAAAAGAGTATATAACAGCACAAATTATCAAAGGCCCTTAAAGCTAGACGATTTAAATTGAGGTCCCAATTGCTGCTCAGGTATGGAGTATAAAAGAGTACCTTTTTATCGTGAGGAAGTCATCAAGATGAAGACTATGTACATTGACACAAAGGATGACATTACCAGCAACGATATGCCAAAAGATTGAGATGAAGAGGTTAGTTTGCGACTGTCAGTTGACAAGTTTAGTCACACAACTCTGCTTTTGAATCCTAGCTATTGAAGGGGAAAAGAAAAACCCCGCGATTGATGTTCATACAAGGTTCTATATACTTTGCAAAAAAAAAAAAAAAAAAAAACATCCCACCCGAAATTGATCTGTGTACAAACTCATTGACCAAAGATGGCCAAGTTAAATACACAATTAAGATAATATACTTAAAAAAAACAAAAACCGCCATAATCAAATCCGACGTGATCCTTACTTGAAAATGACCAAATCGGAAGGGATACGAAAATGTGACCATTGGTTCGAAAATGACCAAATTCCTAAGTGATCCATACTTTTTTTTTTTTTCGACAAAGGTAAACTGATATAAATTGGAAAGGAAAGTGATCCATACTTGAAATAACCCAATTCAAGAAGACTCAACCAGATGTTATCTGATAACTAGGCACCTCAAAACCCAAATTACCTGAAATGACCATACCTAAACGATCCAGCCCACGAGACTCGACAAGCGAACATCAAGACAGACAAAAAGGTTAATATGAAAGCAAGTAGGGATAAACCACCCATTGTTTTGCCCGCTGCATTGTACATAATACACTGTTGCGATTTGCGGTTGCTACTTTCATCAAGACGATAATACAATTTAACACTACGGGTCACACTCATGCTAAAGGTAGCATTCCTCCATATATGCATAACATGACATTCTATACACATCACTTTCAGAAACTAAAAGAAACTATGTATCTCACCTCTTGCCAAATTGATGGAACTGAACTCAGTCCTGCAACCTGACACTGGGTCCACACGTACAGCATATTGGTCTTCGTTGAGTTGACTGCAAACAACTAGGAAATCTCAATAAGCAAATTCAAAGATTACATCAGCGAACATCATCAATCCGCTCTCACACCCAGGTCTTACCATATTGCATGGGCTCTCAATTGTGAGAACAAATCTGGTCTCAGTTTGTAATATACAACATGAAGCCGGAAGTCCGCAGAGGACCAGAATATATCCCAGCCTGAATGATACATGACATTGCAGCAACAGTCTCTCTAATTTGTCATGCAAATTCAACATACCGTCATGACAAGATACATTCATCCAACGAGAAGAACTTGAATAAAATGTCATAGTTAAGAAACCAGAACCGGTTATAAAAGTTTAAAAATTACTCGGACAACATCTTAAGATGGTATCCGTCACTTTTATAGCACCACAAGTCCACAACAGAGATAAGATCAAGACATAACAGATGATTAATAGATCTCGGTAACAAAAAGATCCCCATACATTCGGACATCAAGAAAATTAGAACAACTAGTTGATTCCTGAGATAAAGCTTCACCACAGTCTAAGTATCCAATGCAGTACCAAATTACCAATAGGAAATACTCTGTAATCTGTATCATTTAATTGTAAAAGAGCTTTAAGAACACCAACTCGCCTTACAAAGCACAATGTATAGGAAGTATAGACGAGCAAAAAAATCAACATATGTGAGAAGTAATTCAGCCAAAGGGTTTAGAGATGAGCAGAAGACAATTCCTGTCAAAATAAATAACAGGTTAGAGAACGTTAATTCACCGCCTGTCAAACCACTGCTCGAAACATATTACTGCATACTAGATTACTAGAAGGTAATTAGTTATTTCATGAGTTCAACTGCACGAGAGTGAAGCAATCACTTGAGAAGGATAACTTAAATCCTCCAATTAGGTTAGTTTAATGTGAGATTGATCAAGTACTTTGGCTGATCAACTTACTAAATTATCCATACTAACTTGGAATACCACACGTAAAGTTATGCTAGTAATTTAAGAAAAGGATTCTAAGAAATCAGAGACCATGTCTGAGAATAGCTTGTACACATTTTTGAAAACTGTGTAATACTAAATATGATAAAAGAACTATAACTTTTGACATTCACAATAACAGAAACTAGACAATTGAATTGAAAGGTTAATAGAGCAAAAGCAGCTAACAGAGATCATAAAGGAAGAATACACCAGGGTAAATGGTGTCTATATTGACTGAGCTAGAAAATGAAAGAATCCAAACTACATAATAAAAAGAAAAAATTAGAAAAGTTTCTGGCTCACATAGTTAAAACTGCTAGCTTATTTAGCTGAAATCCCGCAATCGCCTTTTCAACACATCTAAAGATTTCTTCCTGGTACTAGTTTTTGCATTCCGGTTTGACAGACTTCCGAACAAAGTATCGGCAGTGTCCTTGAATTTATCACAGATTAGAGCCACCTTCTTAATTTCCAGGGTATTGTAATTCCTTTCCCTAATGACAGGGTTCATGAAATTTTCTGGTTGACTACTCAGGAGAAGGTTTATCAACTGCCGCGCTTCAATTAGGCACATCCTAAAACTACCTTCTTTGTGGATTTCACTCAGCCCAGTACTCTCAAACCTCTCATCAGCAAAATTCTCTAATATCTTAAGATCGCTGTTTATAGCCATGACTGCATTGCCATTGAACCTTTTGACACTGTCAATAAGAAAAGCAGCTGTGATGGAATTGGAAACATGCTCAAGAGCCCCAGTACCGACCTTGTACACCGCATCGAGAGGTAGAATTTGCTGAGCAGTGGAAAGAAGGGTTTCAAGGTAAATTATCACTTCATTCATGTACTCATGCCCATTTTGTGGCACATCATCTGGTGTCCAATTGATACTGTCAGGGAGTGCCATAAACTCATCTAGTTGGGCATTTACCAAACACAATAGGGCGATATAGGCAGCATCTCGAGATGTCTTTAGAACGACTTGCGCTGTTAAAGCTGCTTGTGGTCGGTCCACCAAACGGGTCGAACCCCCGCATATTTGGGCAGCAGTCTTGAGGAAAAAATCACAAGCCCTTTCAAGAAAAGCCACATTTGCTGCAATTTGCATTGCTTTGGACACGCCAATGGAGGTATCGCTGATTTTATCAAGTATGACTTCATTTAGGACGTCAATCAGAACCGAATCTAGACACTTCCTCACAGCATCAAAAAGGTTCATATCACCACCAGTAGATAAGTAATCCACAAAATCCTTGATAAACGATTTGATAACACGGCATGCTTCTGGTACCATGGAAGAGAATGGTGCAACATATGGGAAAGCAGGCATGATATCTGATGTTTGGAGTTGAAAAGACAGTACATTTGCATGGTAATCAGATTCCTTGCTTAGCAACATCTGCTCATAGGTATCATTAGCAACAATATCTGATATTTCCTTCCGGCATCTTTCCATCAGAAGTTTGCTGTACTTATCTTTGGTGCCATTTATAGCCTCGAGAAGCGAATTCACTTCGTACCCATAATTCTTAAGTGTTGCCCCGAAAAGTGTCATATAACCTTTCAGAAGAAGGAAATGACTTGTATTACTCATTTGAGCAAACTGTCTCTCAGCCACAGAAGTGATCTTAGAAACAGCAGTTTCCAACATTGTCTCAACCTGACTATCCTCCAGCAAACCTCCTGTAGTTCTCAAAACCCGATCTTCCACTATAAAGTATCCTGCTATCTGGCCCAAGAAGGTTTGATGAGATTCAAGAAAGGACTGAGATGAAAATATCTGCAAGTCGGAATTGAGTTGTGCTGATCGATTATTGTAATAATACTCTCGAAACCTCTCCCCAACCCCGAGACATTTGTGGATGTGATATGCCCGGTAAATAGGAGTAAGATCAATCTTCAAACTCAAATCCTCCTCCTCAACATCGACATCTAAACTAAATCCTGACTCAGCCGTCCCAGAACGACTTTGTTCTTCCACTTCCCTCTGACGAGCGAGCATTTCCTCGTCCCTCTGGTGGGACGTGGCAGTATGTCCGATAGCAGTTTGGCCAATATCCTTGGCCAAGCTCCTAATGTGAAACAACCATTCATTAACTTCACTACAAACTTTCTTCTCAATGTGTAACTTTATAGCCGGGATTTTCACCTCCACTACCTTTCTTAGCTTCTTTACCGGGATATTCTTCAGGTAATCACTCTCAATCAGCTCAATGGTCTTCAAAGCAGGGTAGAACTTCCCCTCTGACACATGAACATTACACTTTGCACAAAGCTCCAACAACTGACTACACATTTTGGACATCTTAATAGCCTCAGTTATATTCTTCTTGATCGAATACGACTCAAGAAGCTCATCCATTTTAGCCAAAAGGGCAGCACCCACGTCTTGCAACTTAAAATTATCTGTCTGGAGCTCAGCTTTGAGCTCCTCGGCATCTACTAACACACCTCGAAGCTCATCAACAGCGACAATGAATTCCTCATAGTGAAGCCTACATAGCTCCTCGATCTCCGTTTCCTTCTTCTTCGACACATTCCTAAGCTGATACAAAAGAGGTTCAGGACGGCCTGCTTCAAAGGCGTGCCTGACAAGGGGACTCAAATCCTCACCATTGCCAATCAATGTAGCAAGAACCAAGTCCTCACCAGTCCCAGTGTCGCCATTTTCGGCAACTGTTCTCCTTTTCGTTTTAGCACTCATTGTTTCTTTAGAATTTCAAACCTGTTACATTTACAAACCCATGAAATATTACAGACTCACAAACAGAAAATGTCATTACTTCCATCATTTCATTTCAAGAATATATGAATAACACACCAAACCCTAACAATTAAATGCTAAATAAGTATGAATTGCAAAAAAATTACTAATTCAAAGAAACCACCGTAGAATTGAAACAATTATGAAAGAAATAATACAAAAATCTGAACAAAAATATAAAATAATAAGAAAGAAATGTAAGACATACCCAGATGAGGAAATGTGACACTTGGTTTTAATTCCTGAGATTTGAGTTCATTTTGCCCAAATTGGAAGACTGAAATAATTGATTAGAATTAGAAAGAAAAATGGAAAATAGATCTGCAGCAAATTGGGTTTGTATAACACACCAAGTAGAATAATCAGAGTAATGTGATGTGATTTCTAAATCACTTTTGCTATTTTCTTTGTGTTTTTAATCATGGATTTTTATATTTATTTATCAATTTTATGTTATACAAGTACAACAGACATTCCTGCTTTCGGGTTCACCCTTTTACAGTTTTTATTTACTTGTCTTTCAAGCATGGGGATCTAATGACTAAGACTCAATAGTCATAAATCATAATTACCTTTATATTTTTTTTCGTTGTTGCTCTTTCATGAATGATTCTTTGAAATAATGCTCAAAAATAAAATAATTATCGTTTTGGGTCGGTTTTGAAAATATTTGTCAAAATGGTGTCCACGTAGGCTCGGTTTTTTCGAGCCTGTGATACGGTACAAACACGTCATTACATATGACGTGTCTTAAGTAGTAAACACGCCCATTCCATTGGCGTGTTTGTTCAGTTGCATTGAAAACCAAAGCGTGACTCATAAAGCATATAAAGCATACTGTAACTCTTCATTCAACTCAGTCAAAATGTACAAATCAACCATTCTCTTCAATTCATCCTCCCAACCCCAAACAACTTGACCAAATAAAATTTACCACCTCCACAAATCAAAGTTCCATCACTTCTATGGCAACCATCTGTTAAGGATACTCTTTAATTTATTAATTCAATTCATTAAACCGTCTCAATTCTTTACACCATCATCCTCCACTTTGTACCTCATGTTAGCTTTCACAACAAACCAAACACCTCACCTTTCGAAATGGTGATTGATGTCGATTGGTGCCTAATATTGAGTTTGGTGATCCAAAAATGGCAAGAGGAGAACGGCTTGTGGTTAATTTAGGGGCGGTGCCATGGTGGCTCGATTCGGCGACGGTGAGGGTCGAAGGTCAATTGGACCTCAACATCTTAATCATCACTTCAAGCTCACAAATGACGACAACATAATAGAGAAATTCAAGGATCAATTCACCCACTTGCGGMAACTGTTGTGTACTAAGTTGCAGCTTGGGATTCCAGAAGATGAAACCAAGTGAGAGAGTGATTTATTAATGCATCAAATTTTAGCGTGTAAATACCTAATACACGCCAATGCAAATGGCGGTTGTGTTAAAAGTAAGACACGCCACTGTGTATGGCGTGTTTAYTTYTTAAGACACGCCAGGTGTAATGGCATGTTTGTACCGTATCACAGGCTCAAAAAAACCGAGCCTACGTGGACACCATTTCGATAAATATTTTCAAAACCGACCCAAAACGACAATTATTTTATTTTTGAGCATTATTTCAAAAAATCGTTCCTCTTTCATTAACAAATAATACTCATTTATGGTCTTTTTGTTACTCGCTTCTTATTCTCTAAGATCTTCCACATTTCCTAAAACGACAAATTTATAAAATCTTCCACTTTTCATATTTGTCTAATATTTGTGGTTATAATAACTTATAACCCCACATTCTCTCACTTACTTCATCTACATCCACACATCACCATACCACTAAATTCTACCCAAAAACAATTGTGGAAGAACTTAGTGAGTAGGAGGGAGTACAAAAAAAATAAAATAAACAAATTCTCCATAATTCTCTTCCTCACAAATTAAATCAAATCAGTTAAATTACTCAGTGATGAACATTAGTTCTCACGTCGATCAGGTAATCTATATCATACATTAAAGCAACAGCCAGTAACCGTCGAAAGATGCCCAAAAGATGACGTGTCAGCTTCATATTAATCCACAGTATATACATACTAGATAATCCAATATACTTATATACATATACATACTAAAATACTATTAACTAATACAGTACACTCATTTGTACAATAACTGCGTGCAACATCTCACAA
>VHZZ01000621.1:105962-119073 GCA_009801015.1 Silene noctiflora | reverse complement strand
GTCTTGGGTGTTGATCAAAGGAGGTATTCTACTTTGAGTACTAGGAGTTCATCCAAGCAATTTGATTCAATAAAATTACTATTGTAGTAATTTTATAGCCAAAAACGCCAATGTGAGGAAATTCTTCTTTTTCTTTTTCTTTATTTATTTTCTTTTGTATGCTTGTATTTAGGATCATAAAATTAAATTAATTTGTAATCTAATATGTCATTAGAAGTGTCTAATGAGGGTCCTAAACTAACAATTATGGTTGTATTGATGTATGTGGTTTGCGAGGTGCGCCCTCGGTTGAGTGGAGTCCATTTGGGGGAATGGCTTCACGCCCTTGTTCGCCCCTTGTGGTTCCCTTCACAAGGGGGAGGTGCACATTAAGGATCATGGGTTTTACCCTTTATTATGTGAGCGGGGCTTAGGTGGTAAAGGCTGCGGTCCCCACCGGCAGGGCTACACACTTGGTGTGTAGTCGGTTGTATGGTGTTTGCGATGTTGGATGAGTGTGATGTGATAGTATGATTGTTTTATTGTGTTATGTAGTAACTGACCCCGTTATGTGTTTGTATCTGTGATGATCCATTCGGGGGTGGTGAGCAGTTGGTTGACAGGTATAGCTTGGAGTATTCCCGGGTTGCTAGGGATGGAGTCATCACTGAGTCTCGTAGATAGTTTCCGTTGTTTCTCATGATAGTTTGATTTAGATACTTTTGGTATTTGGTTTAGTATTCAGTTTTGAGACGGTTGTACCTTACTTTGAGGAATTTTGGTTTGGTATTTGTATCACTTAAACTTTAATTGTTAAATGTCGTTTCTTAATGGGTTTTTTTAATCTACTGTACCTCGGATAACCGAGATGGTGACACCTTTATTTGCTAAGATGGTCTTGGAAACGCACCTTGGTATATGGGGTGTTACAATAACGTTGAACCATAACTCAGTTTACGTTAGTCTCAACCATAACCTTAAATAGTATTTCAAAGTTCTACTAACCTCAGCTATAATCCTGAGCCCTACTCTTGATCTTGAGTCAAGCCGCCTCTAAGGTTTCAATTGTGAACCCTACTTGCGCACACAACTCCCAAAACAATGCAGAAACAACATATAATATACAATTGAGACATTAAAACATATACAAACATGCGAAATATAATTAATACATGACAATAAATCATCCAACATGGTTCCACTTATACAAAACAACCATTAAATCATATTAATCATATCAATTGGCATAAACAGAACTAAAAGAGAAACAACTAGTTACCTTATTAGCAAATAATTCTAGAGATCGTCGTCAATAACGTAGATGTCTTCTCCAGGTGCAATCTCCACGCCTTCAATGAACTATCACACGTGCCAAAGGAGAGAACAAACCTAATTAATATACTAACGATATAAAACTATTAAATAAACAGTCAAAACATGAAACTTACGAAAAAGATTGATAGATCCAAGGAATAGGATCGATCTAGGGCTTGAATAGAACGAATCAATGATAAAGAGAGGAAAAAATAAAGGACGGCACAAATCTCTAGAGGTAAGGAGCCACACGACACAAGAGAGGAGGAGATTAGGTTTAGGGTTTAGAGAATTATGTGGAAAATAAAAGTAAGGGTTTAGTTTCCACTCTTATTTATAGAAGAAACTCATGGGTTTAATCCAAATCTAGGCCCAAACTCCATCTTTTCACCATACAACACGTGAAACCCAAGGGAAAGCGGGTCTTCCCAAATACCGAGCTAAATTAGCCAATTAAACAAGAGAAATATATTTTTCCTGGATATAAAATACGAAATATGGGAAAATAAAATAAATAAATATTATTTGCAAATACGGGGTGGTAACAATCCAACCCCCTAAAACGACGTTTTGACCTCGAAACTTGATAAGAGAACTACCTCATTCAAAAAGATGCAGATGCTTCTCTCTCATTGACGCTTCAGTTTTCCAAGTGTCCTGCTTGAACATCTGATCCATCCACAGAACTCGAACTAAAGGTACAACCTTCTTCCTTAACCTCTTCTCCTGATTCTCTAAAATACGAACTGGTCGTTCCTCGTAAGTTAGGTTAGGCTCAATATCAACTACGTCAGCTCGTAAGACATGAGAAGGATCATTACGATAACGGCGCAACTGCGACATATGGAAAACATCGTGAACCTTCGACAAATTCGTAGGTAAAGCCAAATAGGCTACCTCACCAACTCTCTCAAACACCTCATAACGACCAATGTACTTAGGACTAAGCTTTCCCTTAGTCCCAAACATCTTCACACATTTCATCAGTGAAACCTTCAAGAAGACGTCGCCAACCTCGAACTCAATCAGCTTAGAACGCAAATCTGCATACGTCTTCTGTCGATCTTGGGCTGTCTTAAGCTTCTCACGAATCATTCTCACTTGTTAAATCGATTCCCGAACCAAGAAAAACTATCTCATTAGAATCATCCCAACACAAAGGACTGCGATACTTCTGATGGTCGGCTCATTGTCAACGCCCATCAAACAATATTTATACTCTAACTAACTAGCAAGTAGCAAGTAGAGGTCGATCCCAAAGAACAGGTTGTCAAACTATGATCAAATGAAAACTAGTCATGTCTTGGTGTCACAAATTTGGGTTGAGATGAAAGTTATACTACTATGAAGAAATTCTAAATAAACGAAATAACAAAGCATGCAATTGAAAGTGGAGATGTAAACAATTAATTAAAGGCACTAGGGTGTCGTGGGTTCTTAGGGAAAACATGGTGTGATCATAGTAATGAATCCGGTAAATCATTGTAGTTATGTTGGTATCGAGTTCGTTTATATATTACAATCCCTAGGAAGACTTAGCACTCTGAGTCGAGTTGATTTATAGCTTACGACACCTATAACGACTTCTTTCTCCCTATTAAACATATGCATGGTCTAACAATAGTTGAGTTGATTTATGTCTTACAAGTTTTGTTAAACAAATAGAGAATCATGCCAGGTTGTCAATCAAGCATTTCATCAAATATAACATGTGCCTAAGTTGAAGAACATAACAAACAATCATTCATATGAACTCATCAAACATAGATCTAGCTCATGGTTACTCTCTTAATCCCCCACTAACCCTAGGTAGAGGACTACTCACACATCATTATGGTAAACATGCCAAAGAGGGTGTCAATCATCATAGCAAGCATGAACATGATGATAATAAAGTAATTAACAAAGGAAACAAGTAATGATTAAGTAAAGAGTAAAAGGATTATGCCAACTTGAGATGAACAAAGGAATGGAAGAATAATAGAAGAAAGGTTTGATTAATGATGAGAAGTTGTCAATTCCTCAATCCAAAACCCAAGAATTCTTCAATTACAAACTAGATCTAAAGTTGCTTGAATAACAAGGAAAGGATTAAAGTTTAATTAAATTAGTTAAAGCTAAGAGATGGATTCTAATCCTCGTATTTAACCTCCATTACATGGGCTATTAATAATAAGTACAATATTAGGGTAAACTAGGGGTTTAAATGACGATTAAGCCCGTTAAATTAGTCCAACGAAGAGCTAGAGCTAGTAGGACTCGTGGGAGTCCTTGAAATGAACGAATAAAGCAATCTTCTAGGGGACTCATGCGAGTTAGGGAGGACTCGCATGAGTTGGTCGTGGAATCGCACAAGTCTTCCACCAGTGCTTGATCCTTGGCTTTGTTGCCCCAAAACTCGTTGGGGCTCTCCAGGACTCGTGAGGGCTCTCCATCATTTCTCGAATACTTCATATATCTACTACGACCTTTAGTTTTGGTCCCTCCTTCTTTCTTGGTCGTTAATTGCGATCAATTTATCTCCCGAAATGCTCCATGAATCCATGGTCGGCACTCTTCTCCTACCAAAAGCACCAAAACTTAATATAATAACAAATAGGTAACTAAAGATAGAAACAACCCTAATACATACATAAAAGCGTGTGGAACGAGGCTAGCTAGGGGACTAAATGTGCGCGAATACGAGTCACATCAAATATCCCCAAACCGAACATTTGCTCGTCCCGAGTAAAGTGGTGAACTAATAACTTAGCCGATGTGAGGACAATTAGCAGGTCTCACTCCGCCCCTTCAACTCACATAAAGACATCCATGAGGTAGATTTCTTTATTGCAAGACAAGGTAGGGATTTCCAAAATGGTGATGCATCCTACATGAAGCACAAAATCGAAGCAAAAGATGCATCTACCAAAGAATAACCACTTTCTTCATCTAAGCGGCAATAAATCATCTAAATGGGAAGCAATAAAGGGGTAGACATTGCATCAAAGATACTAGTTCTCCAAGTTACTAAGTCTAAGAGGATACAAACAAGTCACCTCCAAATGGTGTCGAACAAGGTTACTTTTATCCACAATCGCTAAATGCTTTCGTCAAGGGCGATCATATGTTATGGAAGGATGATACCTATGATGTTAGTGGCATGTGACATGACAAGTCTCGGGTTCTATACAATTTTAGAGGCCAAGGGTCGTCCCAAGATCGACAAGGTGGCATAACAAAAAGTTTTGAGGAATGAAATGCTCAATTATTTTAAAACAAAAGTGGATTTGATTGACATTCAAAACTTGTTCTCATTCACTTTTACATTCAAAACATTATATGGAGTTTGTCCCTCGCTAGCTTATGTGCTTTGCTTTCGTCAATCGCTTATTAGGCAACAGGTTAACCTCTAGACAATACGTTTTTCGGGGTGATCGCCACTCTGTCTTTGGGTGGTCGAATTCACAACTAAATGGGGGCCCAATTCAATGGATCCCTCACCAAAGCACATCGAAGTGGTACACCTCCATCAAAACAATTCACTTTGACATTTCACTTTACAAAATATTTGAGGTTTACTTTAGGACTTATCCACAACAAAAAAACACTAAAAAGATCATTACAAACTTATTCATGAAAAGTATTTTTGGGATACCAAACCACCAAGTCAATCAWGGTCACCTAGACAAGTTTATCGGGTCCATGTCGCATCATAGGGTTGGACAAGGTGACTCACATGCAAACCCTTGACCAGGCCTCAGCTCATGGAAAAAAAATACTAGTATGACACAATCTAGAGTGTCCTGTATGTATTCTAGCATACAAAGTCTCAAGGAGAAAAAGTATCTACAAGAGCCTTATATACAATTATCAAGCTTCCCATTTAGGCATTTTCACAAAGTTTTTCTTAAATGCAAGCTATATGCCATGATGCAACTATATATATATATATATATATATATATATATATATACAAGTCTAATGCACATGTTCTAAAAGCAAATATGACAAGTAATCTAAATGTAAACTCTTATCTTCATAAATTAAACAAGCCACAAATGTAAAAATTAACAACATTGTCATTAATATAAAAAGAGTAGGGATAAGAGAATGAAACGATCATACCATGCGGCTCTTCATACATCCCTTAAGGATGTCTCGAATGTGGTGTAGTCCCTATTGTAAGAAGCGTAATAAACACAAGTATATACAATTTTAAAGCTATACATTACAAAGTAGTGAACATGTTTTTGGTTTTTTTTTTTTGGAAAATTTTCAATTTTTTGGGGTTTTGTTTTTATGAAAAAGGAAGAACATGTTTCGGTTTTTCAATTTTTTATGTATTTTAGGATTATATTCCCATCCCCACACTTATTCTGGACATTGTCCTTAATCTACAAAAGTGGGCAAGGGACAATGCAAAATGAAAGTACATGAATGCATGCTCTAACTATGCAAATCTATATGATGGATATGTACAAGTGATGCAAACTAAGCTAAACTATGCTACGTGATGCATGTTTTCTTTTGTTCGGAGAGTCAATTTAAATTGACTCGGGTTGCCTATGAGCAAGTTTTACCCAAACCGAATGAAACACTATTTATAGTGCAAAATACGGGGTGGACTTGGCCATGAGCTATGAATGCAATACATGATTAAATTTGTCATTTTGGATTCTTCATGGTGGGAGCAAAAATATGTAAAAACACCTCAATGGTACCGAGGTGCGAGTCTTTTATGTTGCTAGACTCGAAACTCATAGCCATGAAGGGTCCAAAATGACACTACATGAACTATCTTAAAACAAGTTATAAAATACAATGAACAAGATCTAAATAAGAGTGAAAATAGAAGCGAAAGGAAGGGTAGGAGACTCACAAATATGAACTAGGGCAATGCTTTGGGATCCATCATCATCCATGTGTGCCATCATCCTTTTGTCTTGTAATTTGACACTTAGCTACTCTTCGGTGCTCTCGTCATCACTCCCTTCATCGGAGCTCAAGCAACCACTCTCATCAATACTTTGATCATCTTTTTTATCACCACTTTGATCGTCTTTCATGCTACCATCATTGGAACTCGTACCATTCTCATCATATTCAATATTCTCTCCATTCGTTGGACTTGAACTCTCGACCCCCTCATCTTGGGAAGCATTAGGAAAGAATACCTTCTTCTCCACCCAATTCGGCAAAGGACAATTATGATCAATTAGTGCTTGCCTAGCCATGTGTAGGAGGGGTGGATATTGAGCATAATAAGCATTGACTCGATCCTTGTAAGCTTCTCTATCGATATATTTCAACAATTGGTTGCATAATTATTTCCCTCAACGATGGTAGGGTCGTTCACGGTGAAATCTTGAAATGAAAATGGGTGGGGCGGAGTGATAATGGTGAAGGAGATCTCATGTTGCTCTTGTTGCTTTGTAAGGATAGATCTTGCTTGATGAGAGATTGGTAGAAGGTAGTTGTCTCGAATCACATTGATACGGCATAACTTGCTAGGCAAGGTTGATGGCATCGCATCCTTGGTAAGCCACTCAAACTTTCCAGTCACATTATCATGAGTGACTTAATGGAATTTGTAAATCAAGGCACTCATGTCAAGAAGGGTAACCCCTCTCACCGGCTTGTAAACCTTGTCAACATTGAAGTCCGGATTAAAGTTCTTAGCCAATCTCGTTATTAAACCACCATTAACAATGTAGGCCGTGTTGTCTTTACCCTTTTGAATATCACTCAACCTTTCAAGTAGAAATTGCATTATATCATATTTAACTTTGTAGTTTCCATAGGCGTTGATTTGCGATTCAAGATAGACAAGATCTAGTTATGAAGTTGTTTGCTTCTTTTCGGGCAATAAGAGTACTAGCAACAAAACGATGCCAATACCGAAAACCCGGATGGTGAAAATAAACGGAGTGACAATCTCTGTGGAAGGTAAAGTCTTGTCCGGTTATACCTTTCCAAATTGGTCTAGCATCAAAATTACGAGGTTTCTTGGAAAACCTCCATAGATTTTCAAGGCCTAAGACCTCACCAAAATCCGTCTTGTTCATTCTCCTCGAAACATTCTCATGCCGGAATTCTACATACCTCCTACCATCCTCCATAGGCAATTTCAATGAGCTAATAAACTCCAATGCAAGGGAAGGGTAGGTTACTTCATACATTTTAAGCAAAGTAGATAATCCCATAGATTTGAAGAAGGAATCGGTTTAGTCTAGTACTCCTAATTTGGTCAAGGTGTCTTTGCATACAAACTTGGTAGCTACAAACTTTTTCTTACTAAGGGATTGAAAAGCATTTCTATAAGCAATTTCAATGAAGTTTACCTTCGTAAAATTGACGAGTTGTTCAATCTCCGGTAAGGTAGAAGTTGTGGCTACCTCAATTGCTCCATTGCACCCCGCTTTCATGAACTACCAATACTTTTGATGCTAGAACCTTTTGTCTTTTGGACAAATTTTGAGACTTTGATGTGTTGGTGTTGCCTTTTGTTCTTGACATTTCCAATACTCCTTGTAGTATGTATCAACAAGTCTTCAATTTGCTTTAAAGCTAACTCTTTCTTCCAATTTCAATTCCAAGAACAATTAATTGGGTATTTTTTTCAAATTTCTTCAAACCCTAGAAATTGTTGGTTGAATTTGGTTGTTTTTGTTTATTAGAAAGGTAAAATGTTGATAGAGGAGTTGTTTGATTTGGCTAAAAATAAGATTGTGATAAAGTTTGATGAATTTGAGTGATTATTTAATGAGTGTGAAGTTGGGGTTTTGGTAAAAATTGTGTTTGAGTTTGAATTTGTGTTTGTAGAAATGAGTAAGGAAGGAAGGAAGAGGGAATAATAATCGAGTAAGTAGGCTGAAGTAGCAGCAGGACGCGTGCGAGTCTCTGGGCAGAGCTGGATCTTTATAGTATAACTCGCACGAATTCTTCAAGACTCGTACGAGTTCTGGGCTAGTGCAGAATTCTTCTTATGGAGACTCGCATGAGTTCTACAGGACTCGCACGAGTTCTCCCCCAGCTCGCTCGAGTTCTGCAGGACTCGCACGAGCTGGCTAGCAGTGAACTTTCCTTTTGCTCCCTTGGCTCCAACTCCCACGAGTTAAGGCCAACTCGTGGGGACTGGTCTTTAGCACACTCGATGCTTCCTTTGTCGAACTTCCTAGCATTGGGGTGCGATCCTTAGGTTTGTTTTTCCTAGGCAAATGCTTCCCCACACTTTGCTTGTTTAATCTACAAACTTCAAAACATAATTAGTAACCTCCCTCACTTGCTCTCATGTTCAAATATCTTGACAATAAAGCGAACAAATGCAATGCAAAAATTTGAATGAATTGAATTGAATTTAAATATAATTTAAAGAGTTAGTATATGTACAAATGGTGGTTTAAGGGAGGACTCCACCAAACTCTCCTCTATTTTCAAGCTTTCAAGGGGGTATGTTGAGGATGTTGTTGATGTTGCTCAACACCTTATATAAGTAACCAAAAGTTTGCTCATATTCAAGATAAAAGTCTTGTTTTGACCTCGGCATGTCATATCTTCTGTTCTCATAGCTCCAATTGTCAAAATCGTACTGACAAGGGGCTACATGGTCTTGGCTTGAGAGTAATGCATTTCCGATATGGGGATTGAATAGCCCTTCAAACTCGTCATCCCACAAGCCATTAACTTCCTCTACTTCTTCCCCTATTTTTAAAGGACCATAGGTATGCATAGTCCCTTCTCCATTGTTTTGGTATTCAAGGCCTCCATCAGTACTTGTCATTGAAAGTGAGCTTTTCAAGCTCTCATTTGTGTTGATGTTTTTAAAGACTCCTAGCTCTCCGAATAGAGCTATTTCAATATCATCGACATCGTTCTTCCAATTTGGAACGGTCCCTCTATCTTTAATACTAGGATTTTCATCTTTGGCGGCCTTTGAAGTGGAAGATTCCGGCTTTTTCTATTCTCCTTTCCGATTGTAATGGTCAACCATGAAGCATTGCTCATTCAAGTGCGGTGCCTTCATTGTTTTGTCGAGATTAAAAGTTATCTTCTCATCACCCACTTCAAGGGTAAGCATACCGTTCTTGGCATCATTTACCGCTCTGGCAGTGTAAAGGAAAGGTCTCCCGAAGATAATGGTATATTAAAGTCTTCCTCCATATCCAGTATGACGATATCTACCGATATAAAGAATTTGCCAACTCTTACCGGCACATATTCTCATACTCCTAGTGGCTTCTTTATGGTACGGTCCGCCATTTGAAATGTCATAGAAGTACACTTCAATTCCCCCATACCCAGCTTTTCACACACCGAATATGGCATGACACTAACACTAGCACCTAGTGAAAGTACATGCTTACTAATTAGACACCTCTAATTAGTTTTCTAAATTATTTCATTAATTTAGTTTAGTGATCCATGTGACATGCATGTGAAAATAAAGACAAGATAAGAGAAGAAATCGAATTGCTTACATTGGTATGAAAATGGTATTTAGGGCACAATTAGAACACATTTCTTAATGTTCTTGAGCTTAATCAATTTGAATGATCCACTAATATTCCAAATTAGAAGTCCTCCTTTGAGTTGCACCCAAGATGTTGTCCAAATACTACTACTAATATTAACTAGATATTAGTAGTAGAATGCCCTTAATAATACTAATATTATTAATATTACTACTCTAATAATAGTTGGTGAATATTAGTATTTATGTGAGTTTTGAGAGGTTTTGCATGCACAAATTAAATAATTAGCAAGAGTAGTAGTTTAAAAATGAGCAACAAATTGCTCTATATAAGAGCCAAACCAACCGGCCCTCTCTCCTTAGTGGAGTGATTTTTGTGCTTATTTTATTTGCATGCCAATAGGTAGAGTGTAGGCTTGTCATACTAGCTATCATCATGATGTCTTGAGCATCCTGCTAATATCTAAAAGACAAAAGCATAAGGAGTGTTTTATACTACATAAAATCGGCTCCCATGTAGCATTATGGGTCCATTTTGTTTTTGACATTTGTCCCACAAATGCTTATAAGTCATGTGATCAATTATCTTACATAATTAATTATTAATATGATAATTTGACAATTAAATATCATAATTAATAAAATAATATATACTTAACCTTTTAAGTAATATTTTACCACTATATCAATATATAATGGATCCCATAATTTCTAGTTAGTTTAATTAACAACTCTTTGTAAATATAAATAACTAATTACCTCTTCCTCAAACTAAGTGCAAAACCTCGACTAAATTTAGTAAATTAACATTTAATTACTAAATAAAAATCTTATTTAATCATATTACTATAAGACATAAAATTTATCAGTCAATTATCACATAATTGAATTACTTGTGTTCCTAACTCATAATTAACTCACATAAATATAAGGGACTAATTAAACTATATCAAATATAATTAATTAGTTTTCCATTTGGATTTCATCCTATAGAGTGACCTAAAGGGATCAGTTGATCACCGCCGTCAAAACGACAGTAACGTCAAACTCTAGTCAGCCGAGCGTTACCGATATACTTTTATCAAATGACGATAAATAAATCATCCCGAATATATTCCATTTATAAGATTTATTATATTCACGCATTATTGTGGAGGATACTTACTCCAACAATCTCCCACTTATCCAACATAAGTTGTGCGCTACCAATTCTCTTGTCCATTATATCTCCCACTCAATGCAAGATGTCTTACAGGTCGTACTTGCACTTGAACATATCGTGAGTGGTTTCCTCGAACGGGAGAGTAGCTGACTAACCGAAAAAATATACCATAGATATCTTTCCGAGCGCGGCCACGCATTTCCAGTCACTACTCCACGAGTGGCCCTGAGATGTATATACCCTGACGGGGTGGACAATACCTATTGACCTATTTCTTCGTCAAATCAAAGATCACCATGAACTAGAAGATGTCCATCGGCCTCCTCTTATGGCGCTACTAAAATGCTATGAGACCATATATTGAGAAAGTTTTCCATTTTAAAACTTGTAAATGCCCGAAAATCTTATTACAAACGCATCAAAATTTTGATTTTGTTACACTTATCGTACTTCACTTGATCATTTTCATCCTAATCTTGAATTTAATGCCTTCTGAAGTATTACATGAGAGTTTTGGCCCATCTTTATTTTGGAATTTGGTAGTACAATTACCTGGATTTTTTATTTTCTTTCAAATTAAGTGTTGCCTTAATTGTTTTTTATATCCAAAATATGGTTGGTAGTGTCATATAATATTTCCAACTTAAAGTTTTGAAGTGTAAGAGTAATTGAATGTTGGTAATTAATCCACCGAATTTTATTCCTTGTGTCTATTTCATGCCCAAGTTGCCATTTAACCTCTCCGTTTTACTATAACGGATGATTTAAAGTTTCGCGATTTTGTAAAGAGTGAAAATATGTCAAACAATTATAAATATTAGGTTTCTCATCATGGAAAATGACTTCAAAAACATCAAATGTGTTTTCATGGTGTGAATTTACATGAATGGAGAATATTATCTTATTAAAGCATCGTTATTATTTCCGAGTAAATGAAATTTCCAACTTAAGCCATGTTCCTATCTTTTATGATGTCTATCAATTTTAAAACATGGGGGAAACTTCTTTACCATTCCAAACAATTTGATCCTCACATATTTCGTTCTGTATCTTGTTGTATAGATTCCTTTTGTAGCATGACACCAAGGAACACAAGAACCGGCCGTGGAAGGAATGCCCGCCAATAGTCACTGTAACACCCGAGAATTTTATAAACGATTTTAAAAGTAATTTAGTTATTTAATTAAATTAATTTACTTTTAAAGCTTATTTTTGGGTAAAATATATTTTTAAGCATAATATGTATAAATATTATAATATGTTCTGTCTTAAGAGTATAGTAGCCTTAAGACGAGTTTTAAGCAAAAATCGACCCATTTTAGAGTTGTCTTGGGCCTAGACTTGAGTTTAGCCCATAAACACTCATTTCCCACTCAAAACCCCCTCAAACTCTTCTTCCTCACTTCACTTTTCAGCAAACACCATTTCTAAGACACCACCATTGTTGAACCAATTTTCTTCCAAACCTAAAATCTCCATAACTTCTTCATTTCTTCACCGTTTTCCTTGTTTTTCGCGCTATTCTCCTTCTCTTCTTCTCCTCCTTCTTTGTAAGTAAGAAAGTTGCCATTTTTCTTCCATTATCCTCATTTTCGAAAATCCCCTCTCCTTGTTATGGAGAATTCTTCCTCTAATTTACCTTATTTTGTGTCTAGGTGAAAACTTGGACGACCCGGAGGCCAATTCCTATGTGGTTGATGAGAAACTCGAAGACTATGAAGCTAAAGGTAACGGTGATAGTTTACTCGGCTTTACATCGAAATTTTATGTGTATATGAGCTAAAATTTGGTATGCTTGAGTTAGAAATTGATAAAGTGTATGCTTGGTTGTGTACCATATCTAGGTCATGAGTTAGCATGTTTAAATTATGAGAATAATGGATGAATAAGTTGGTTTTGTGATTTATGTGGTAGTTTTGTTTCAATTCACATGTTTATTGGTAATTGTTTCTAAAGTTATGAATTTGTGACGGTTTGATAGTCAAATTGGACTATGAGGATTGTTGGTGTGGTCTACATGTTGAGTTTTACGTCTACACGTGTTTCCGTCTCATAAAAACATAATAGAATCGAGTTTGAAATGTGTTGTATGGAAAGCATGCTGAAAATTTGTTGGAGTGAGTGTCCTCAACAATGATGCGATCACGATGATGATTTAAATATCGTCATTATAAACTCAATATAAGAATACGCAAGGGATGATT
>VHZZ01000620.1:29723-48438 GCA_009801015.1 Silene noctiflora | reverse complement strand
TTGTATTTATATTTACATATCTACTTTTAAAATTATATTTATAATTAATATTTATATTTAATTTATATCTATATTTATATTTATTTATATTCGTAATTAACTTATATTTTATTTTACGCTTTACGTAACGAGTTCGTTATATAATAAAATAATGTGACAATGTTGGGAATGGGAGTATGGACCGTGTAAAATCGATGAGGAAGACATTATATTATGAGGTTTGAATGTAACTAATTACGATGCTTGATTACGAGGTCAAATGAGGATATTTGCGAGGGTGATTGTATTCATTTAATTTCGAGGCATTGTAATCAACGAATTCAATGAACCCATTTGAAAGCCTTTGAATACTTCATATACTCACCTACCACATTTTACACATTCATTCAAACATACATTTTTCWGAAAATTKTAAGGGAGTGTTAGAGCGCGAGGTTTGAACTTTGAGTCGGGATTATTCAAGGTACGATTTATATATCGCTTTAATCGTTTTTATTTCATTATTTCGCGTAGCTTTTTGATTCGACCAAAACAGGCCCTAGGACCACCACGACGGACCTTACCCAGAACCTAGGCCATGTAGGGACCCCCTCGACCATCCTGACCAACCCTTGACCGGCGTTAACCACCGTAGTGGTGGTGGTTTGGGTCTGAATATGATGACACGAGTTGAAGGGGGATGATTTGTTGAGTTGAGTTCTGACCCTTGGGGTTATACGATGGACCTGGGTTGTTGGGTGGTAGTTGCTAGGGTGGTGTTGACCACCATGGTGCAGCATTGGTGGCCGGTGGTGGCAGAACGCGCCACCACGGTGGCAGTGGCAGAGGGGTACGAAAACAGGGACTGAACCCGTGTTTCCCACCTGTGTTGGAGTCCTGACTTGACCAAGACTCGGCGGGTTAGGCTTGGGTGGTTGGTGCGACTAGGGGGAGTGTTTGGTGGTGGTCTCTAATGGTGGTTGGTGAAGAGGCGGCGGAAAGAGACAGAAAACAGGGGAAGGTGAATGGTTTATGCCGACGGGTTTTGGGTGGATTATTGTGGACGTTCTGGTGAGAGTCATGGCGAGGTAGAGTGGTGGTGGTGACGGCGGCAGTGTGAGGGTTAAGGCGATGGTAAGCAAGGTCGTGATAGGTGTCGGATAAGGCGGTGGTTGGAGGTTGTTGGGGCTGTGCGTGTGAGTATCGAAGGGAAGTACTTGTGTTGTTGAGTCGGGTTTCTGGGTATGGGTTTTGGGTTATTGAATGGGGTGTCGGGTTGTAGGTTGTGTTGGGCCATTCCAATTGGGCTGAGTGAGGAGGAGTGTTGAGTTGTTATGTGTGTGTGGTTTCGGCTGGGTTGTGTTTAAATTGGGCCTGACTAGTAGTGTTAGTTGTTGGTTGATTCGTATTTAGTTCGTTAAGTCGTAATCTATATATATTTTCATAAGTTCGTAATTATAATAATATAAGTCGTATTAATCATAATTCCGTACTTTGTAACCATAAATTATTTGATTTGTAGTTTTTATAATGTTATCATATATTAACATTATTAATGCTATTAATTTCAAATACGTGTATCTTCCCGTAATGATAATATGTTTATTATGTTTATTATTATTATTATTATTATTATTATTATTATTATTATTATTATTATTATTATTATTATTATCATTATTATCATTATTATTATTATTATTATTATTATTATTATTATTATTATTATTATTATTATTATTATTATTATTTTTATTTTTATTATTATTATTATTATTATTATTATTATTATTATTATTATTATTATTATTATTATTATTATCATTATTATCATTATTATTATTATTATTATTATTATTATTATTATTATTATTATTATTAAGAATGGAGGTTTATTACTCATTTTCATTTCTCTTCGTGGTCTCTTGCCAACACTCTTGAAACTCATCATTAGATACTTGTCAATAGAATTTATTAAGGCCCTCCTAATTCTCCATGACACAAGATTATTATAGCCGCCTCCGGCCTTTTGCTCTACTTCTCTTTTCGTGGGTATTAGTTAGGTTGCTTGTGATCATTTAGGACAGTGGTTAGAAGGATGAACTTTCAAGTGTACTCCATGTACCCCTTTGGAGCGAACTACTTGTCATTCAAGTTGATCTTCTTTCTTGCAATTGCATTGGTTGTTTCATTACCAACTCAGTATGTCTTTCTTGCTACTTCCTACATTCTACTTTTATTGTACTCTTTCTAAATTTAATATGCTAAAATGGTGGACTACCACTATTACCCATAATCTTGTAACTATCGGTCCCTCCATCAAAATGACATTGTATCCCTTCTTCCTAAATAAAGGGGTAGAGTAGTAGTTTTACATTTGTCTCTTAAATCTTCCCAAAATAGAAAGTAGGACACCAAAAGTGGAATGGAGGAAATATTATTCAATAAAATCACAACGTTTTAAAAATGGTGGGATAAAAATCACTCATAAATAATATAGTATGAATTCTGATAGTGTTCTTAAAAACCAAAGCGTCTTGCTTGTGACGGACACAATCTGTCACAAGCTGAAGACGGATAGTACCCTTCTCACAATAAGACAAGTGAGAGGGCAAGTGGGGGAGAAATGTAGCACCCTATGTCCCCATGGATAGCGCCACTTGCATATTGTGAGATATACGTCTTCAGCTTGTAACGGATAGTGCCCGTCTTCAATGAGAATTTGTGCTTAAAAATATTGTTGTTATTGTATTTGAGTTGATCTTCATAGTATATTCTATAATAGTAACATTAACATTTGGTTATTGGTATTGATGATTGACATGACCTATTGTATCGACCTATGCCTTAAATACTAAAAAATTCAACTTGGTACATTTAACATGTATGCATCTAGCATGGTCTGATGTGGATCATAAAAATCTTAATCAGATTGTTATACCTAGATAATTGTCATTGAAGAGTTATAACCTAATATAAGATCATGAATTGGCCATTAGCTTACATAAATTTGATGAAGTGGTAGTATTAGTCAAATAAACGTTTTAAAAATTTGTACAAATCTTCCCCATATATTATTGTCTGCTACAAAAGAAGTTCACTCGGAAAATACTATGTCAATATCACAAATACCCATGGAATATAAAGTACTAAACTGCCCCCCATCTGTTATGAAATATTTATAACATTTTAGTTCATTTTTAATTTAAGATAAAATGAGAAGTTAAAGTACCATTAATCTACTTATATTAGGATAAAGTAAAATAAAATTTATTTTATTCTTAAGAAATCTAATTTTATTAGGATTATTTTATAAAATTATTTTAGTAATCTACTATTGGATACATTTAATAACATTTTAGTTCATTTTCAACTTAAGATAGAATGAGAAGTTAAAGTTACCATTACTTATAAAYATACTTATTAAACTTTATATATGTGTGTGTGAATTAATAAATTTAATTAATACTTATATTATGATAAAATTAAATAATATTTGTTTTGTTCTTAAGAAATTATTTTTATTAGGATAATTTAATAAAATTCTTTTAGAAATCTACTATTGTTGGGATACATTTAATAACATTTTAGTTCATTTTCAACTTAACATAGAATGAGAAATTAAAGTTACCATTACTTATAAATTTATACTTACTAAACTCTATATATATGCGTGTGATTTAATAAGTTTAATTAATACTTATATTAGGATAAAATAAAATAAAATTTGTTTTGTTCTTAAGAAATCTACTTTTATTAGGATAATTTTATTAAATTTTTTTAGAAATCTACTATTGTTATGATACATTTAATAACATTCTAGTTCATTTTCAACTTAAGATAGAATGATAAGTTAAACTTACAATTACTTATAACTTTATAGTCACTAAAATCTATATATATGAACTTTTTTGTTTTTAAGAAATCTACTCTTATTAGGATACTATTATTAAAATTTCTTAGAAATCTTTTCTTGTTAGGATAATTTATTAAATTTTTCTTTAAATGATAAGATTTCTAAAAAAGTTGGACTCTCTAATATCACTCGAAAAGTTTCTGCTTTATATATATATACTAAAAGATTAACACATCTCTAGATTTTCCCGCTTAAATTTTCCGCCTAAGTGATATTTTACTTGGCAATATTTATTTCCTAATTAATTAGTCTCCACTATCTATATTTACTATTGAACAATATTTATCTCCTAATTAATTTTGTAACATAAATCATGGTATAACATCTATCATGTTTAACTTTTACACAAATAAGGCTAATAAAATATCTCCTCCGTACTATATATGCAAATTTCTACTCTTTTCAAAGTGGTGATAAACTGCATTAATTTAATTAATTGTCAAATTCTCTAATATTTGTATCTAAAATACGGTCTATACTAGTACGCTATAAACGAGTTCTTTTGGTATCTAGTCTATCTACTTCTCAAATACGGGCATGTGTTAGGTACTCGAGATTAGTTTTACGCCATTTTTTAATATAAAAAAACCATAGTTTGCTGTAGATTTTGGTGAGTGGACATTGAAATGGACAACCGTGAGAGAAATGCTCCTAGTTTTTCATCACCTACCCTTGTCACTTGACCATCTGAGTTGTCTCACCTACCATTTTCTGGTGAGCATAAATCACCCTTCTGCTATATTCTCTCAATTGATTTAAAACATGTCTAATTTCTCATCAAAATTTGATTTTTTAATCCCCCACTTTTATTATCATGTCTTTGATTTAAGCTATTAATTTCTGAATCATGCTCATGTACCAGGTTTCTCAACTTTACTTGATGTTAATCTGAGTAATGCTAAATCTCCATTGTATATTTATATGATTTACTTTCACAGTTGATTAATATGTTCAATCTTTCTTATTGATTTATGCAGTCAGTTGATTAATATGTTCAATCTTTCTTATTGATTTATGCAGTCAGTTGATTAATATGTTCAATCTTTCTTATTGATTTATGCAGTTTAGTTGATATTGAAATATTCATAGTATTTGCATTTGGGTGATTGGGTTGATAAAACAAGGTAGAGAGCTATGGAGGCGAAACTTGTTCAAAGCATTCAACCTTGTTCATGGATGAATTCACAAAAAATGATTATCAAACCTAATGGGTTTATCCGGGTACCCCAGAGAAGTAAGAAAATGGAAGGATTTAATTTGTGTTTTAGTTTACAAATAAATAAAAGAACTTCAGCTCATCATCGACAGTTGGCGGTTAAAGTTTCGAGTTTGTCCAAGAATTCAAAAGGTATACCTCATCAGTGTGATCACCAACTGTTTTTTAGGGTTATCTAATTGATGAAGCATGATGATCTTGAATTCGTTTCCTGCTAAGTTAATCAGACCTGATTCCAAGTATCCTACATGGGTTTGTGTTATAGTGTCGGACTTGGCTATTTTATGAAAATTCCCGCGTTTTTGGCTTACTGTTGAATGTCAATTGTCATACCCATGTCTAAGCTCTGATTGTCGCATTTTCTAGCATAGTCAGTAATTTGATAAGGGAATAAGCATAGGAGGTAGATCACTGGCACTATTGCTGTGTACAGTTCTTCAAAATCCGCAATCACATATTAAGTTGCCGGATACTGCAAGATTCGGCCAGTGGCTATTGTCCATTATATCATGTCTGCTTTGTGTTTAAGTTCTGTCCGTCTGTCCTACGTAAATAACTTTCCTTCAATATAAGGCAAGCAGAGGCGATTCTAGGATTCAGTGGACGGGGCTGCGAAAAATTAACGTAATTACGGAAGTTGTGGATTTATGTTTATATAATGAGAAATATGGTTCTAAGATAATAATTTCTTGTATGATTGGGAAAAATATACATAGCACAAATGGTTAAAAAAACATTGAATAAAAAATGTACACTAGAAGTATTGAACCTATGACCTCGAACAAGGAAAAACTACACATAACCACTAGACCAACATAATTAATATGTCTCTTAATTACACAAAATTATACTTATTTTTTAACAAAGGGGGTGCGGGTGCATCCCCTGCACCCCCTCCATAATCGCCATTGAAGGCAAGACTTGACAGACGCTACATAAAACAAACTCATTTTAATGTAGGCGCAATCCCTGAACATGGCATTGTGATGCGTTTATGGGTCATGCTCCCGAGATAAACCACTTGTCCCTTCGTTCAAATTGTTTGCTAGCTTTGAAGTTTTAGTGGTCCCTTATTCCTGTTTTTCCCCGGGATGGAAGAAAGCTGATAATTGAGAATGTAAAGAAAATTGTTTTTGTCTGCTCACTTTCAACTCTTACTAGAAAGGAGTTAGAGCGTGGATCTTTTATGCGTTTTCTGTTTGCTTTGGTTGTTGGTTCTTTTTGTCTATTACTATCACTATTCATACTTGGACTTTTTCTTGTTCTTGATAAGGTCCTGTTGTAGAATCTGGTGGCGTTCCTGCAGCTCTAGATGAGTCCTTGGTTTTGAAGGTAAGATTGGTTTTCTCTAATATGATATCACTTAATTCTTGATCTTGCTCAGCTGTTTCTCTTTTTATTAATTATGTACGTGTAGGTTTGTGGATTTGAATTGTCAATATGTCTTTAGTTCCTAATTTGGTCTTATTAGTAACACATTTGGTGTTAATTCCTCTTAACCTGTATTGCAGAACAAGTCTTTACAGATTGGGCCGTATTTAAATGGACGCTGCATTTATCTTGTTGGTTAGTTCGTCATCTTTATCCCAGCCTTAGTTTGTCTATTTTGGTTTTGCATGTTCATCATTGCATTTGCATGCAGGCATGATGGGATCTGGAAAAACAACTATTGGCAAGCTTTTGGCTGAAGTACTTGACTATTCGTTCTTTGATAGGTTAGTTTCTTATCAATTTAATGGTGTTATGGATCTCCTATAAATCTGTAAATGAAACCTGATAATATCAATAGCATAGTAGCATGTAGCAGAAATTTGTGTATATTTATATGAAACCCTATCAGAGTTTATAAAACGACCTTTGATGCTGCTATTTCTGTACGGCGACATAACCTTTTGTCTCCATAAATTTCTATTTTTAGTGACTCCCTGGTGGAGACACTTGAGGGAATGTCTGTAGCAGAAATGTTCAACCAACATGGAGAAGGCTTCTTTAGAGAGAAAGAGGTGATTTCATGTTTTTTATGTAATGATGTACTCAATGCTTTTAGCTTTTAGTTTTTATACTCCCTCAATGTTGTGTGATTGTGCCTCATCCAGTAGTTTAGGTTTGCTTTTGATTAGGCTTTTATGTAAGTGCATGCAAGTGAGCTAGGGAGTGTACGCAACGCATGCCTAAAAAGGAAACATTTGCTGGGACATACTAAAGCGGATGATTATTGGACTATTGGCTGGGAGTGAGAATAAATTCTATTAATTCATTGCATTGATGAAACTATGCAGAAATGATTTCAAATGTATACGTGATCTTACCCTGGATATTGGAAAGTTCTAAGCTTATAGAAAATTTGACAACTGAAACACTAATGAATTTCAGAGCTGCAGTATGTAGACTGGAATGTTGTCGAGTGTTATGTGAAAGGAAATTTTTGGTGTCAAGAACTTATGGCAGTGGCAGAAGCATGATTTTATGAGTAACCAAAATTTAATGCGCTCGCAGCTCACTTGATTCACTACAACTTCCTTTCCAGGCTTTCAAAAATTCATACTAATTCTGTACTTTCTATTTAGGTCAGAAATAGGCAAAACAAAAGAGTATCAGGTGTGTGTGGGCCTCAACTCCCTCTTACATGTTTTCATCTCCTAAAGGCTTGTGCTAGAAGCAGCTGTTGTCAAATTAAGTGAACTGAGTATCAGATAGTGGATTTTAATTGCTAGAGATGCTTAATAGTGTTGCTAGATCCTGTGGCAATTGGGTCTCGCGCTCTGCCTTTTCAAGTGTTATAAACCAGATCATGTCTTTAGGCTTATGTCAATCACACTTTTACTATGTAGACTAAGGTGCTGGAGGAGGTGTCTACTAAACATCATCTAGTCGTTTCTACTGGTGGTGGCGCAGTTATTCGGCCGATTAATTGGTATCTTCTTGAGTCTGTACTTAACTATAGGCATGTCTGTTAAATTTTAAGAAGTTTGTTAATTCTATTTTGTTTCTTATGCTTCATCAACCAGGAGACATATGCAAAGCGGTGTTAGTGTTTGGCTGGATGTACCAATCGATTGTTTAGCACGGAGGATTTCTGCAGTTGGGACTGGCACTCGGCCTTTGTTGCATGGTGAAGGAGGGGATGCTTACACCAAGGTTTCGCGCATGCCTTTTACATTTGGCGTCTATTCTAATACTACCCCTCACCCCTTTTATATTTTTCCCATTTTGCATCGGTGGTGGTTAACTGACTTTGATCATCAATTTGTCAAAACATGTAATATACAATGAATAATTTATCAGTTTTGATTATCAAAACTACAAGTCATATATTTTCATCTTTGAATGGTTCAAAATATTGCATATTGTGATGAAAATATAAGTCAGAGAAAAAAATATAAATGGAAAAATTCAAGTTGCTTGTTTAAATGTTTTTTCTACGTGCAGGCGCATACTCGTTTGTCCGAGCTTTTCGAAAAGAGACACAAAGCATATGCAAATGCTAATGCCCGAGTTTCTTTGGAACGTATGACACTTCCCCTGACACCCTCACAAACTGGCGTTAATTTTCCTTAATCAACTTGTATCAACAACACACACCTCTATTTATGCAATAACTACAGTTATCTAATTTCAGTTTTTATCCTGTGTAGATATCGCCGGAAAACTAGGCAAGGTAGATGTAGATAATCTGAGCCCCAGTGTAATAACGATTGAGGTAAGCTATCTCTTCATATTTTTAGAGATGCCTTCTTGTTGTTCGAATGCTTTTCAATTGATGATGTACTTATTATCTGGTTTTCAGGTGCTTGAACAAATCGAAAGGTTTCTTAGGGAGAATAACCCTGCAATCTAAGGCCTATTACCGCATCTGTTTTCATTGTTCAGTGTTAGATTTTTTCTTGAAATTGGTTCTTGGTGTTATAATTTGACATGGCTTTAGGCCATTTTACATTTGGATCCTATAGATAACTGTACAATTTTGTATCCTGTATGATTTTACTTCAAAACTTTGTATGTACATTATATATTTTTTTTATGGTCCTCTCGATTTAGCCACGCAATAATCCTGGATGGAACCCCTTGCGTGTTGATTAAGTGAGTCTCCAGTTTGAGCAGGAGCAGGAGCAGGAGCTCGAGCACGAGCACTGGCGATGTAGCTGCATTCAAACTCAAGAGGAAGTGTTTTATCACCTTCTTGATCCTATTCAACTCATCTCTAGACTAAAGAGGATGGTGCCACAAGCAAAAACGAGCTCGGATGGGAAATAAGGAATTACTTATACAGCTTTGTCATTTACCTGAAAATATTGTACTATGGGAGTATGAGATACTATGTCATTTACCTGTAGCATTCTTGAGTTCTTAATGGCAGAGTAAATCGTGGGACGAATCATTGATAGCGTTTTTTCTTCTTCCTTTTTTTTCTTTCAAGTCGGAGTGAATCATCTATTCTTTTTGCGTGTTCATTCTCTTTATTTTCGCTTCTACTTTCAAAAGTAGCAATGGTGCCAATATGTGTCGAGCAGCGATCTCAAAATGAAACTAAAAAGAAAAAGGACGTGGTGTTGTTAGGTCGACCCAAATTCTCATATAAAATGATTGTATGAACGACATTGGGAAATTATCGTAAGATGAAATTATTCTTGTTGATAATTCTTTGTGATTTAGTTAATAGAGTTATAGAGGTATCGGAAAATCTATTCTATTAATGCTCTATTCACATGAAATAATTTTCTTTATCCAAATTTATGTGAAGTATAAAAACTCCTTTGTAATTTTGCAACCTAACAATCTACAATTTTGCAATTTACGAAATTTACGGAATTTTTGATTTCTGTGATTTGAAGTGGTAAACAAATGACCCAATCGAAATAAGTCTTGCATTTAGTTGCATTTTTGTTTTATAAAAATGGTAATTATTTTATCATTAACTTATTATGAGACCGTCTTATCAAACATCTATGGGTCTATGCTAGAGGTAGTTAAAGTGGAAGGCCCAGAGAGAAAAGGAGTGGTTGGCGCGAGAAAGAACCTTATCTGACAGACAGGTAGTTGGAAGCTTGAAGCAGGGGATGTCAATGGCGTTTGCATTTCATGGTACAACTTTACGTACATTTGATATCACCATTAACAGATTCAGCATCACTTCTTCTACTTCGACCAATCCTCTTTCCAAAAAAAGACTGACATTCATAAGGTGCTCCTCTTCTTCTCCTCCTGCTGCTCTTCCTGCTGTTGATTTCAGCCCTCTTCAAACCGCTCTCGATAAGGTTTTATTTTCCTCCATTTTGTTTCTTTCGATGAATAAAACAAAATGACTCGCTAAAATTAGTCTGTATTGTTATATCAATTGTGAAGTAGCACTTACTCCATGTGATTCTCAATGCAATTTTTATTAAATCCCCCCGGCAAAGGGAATGTCTTAACTGTTGAGAGAAATTTTTGTATTTTAAGTAGTTTATCAGGTTGCGGATTAAAAACTCGCTGTGAAATCACAATTTGTATAGAGGAACGTAACATCTTAGCTAAGTTTTTAGCTTAATAAATAACCAAAGGGCATCACCGTATTGTGGTTGCAGAAAGACAGTGATGCTGTCAAGGAAGCGCTTGATCAGCTAAGTGAAGTAGGTTGGGCTAAAAGATGGAGTTCTCAGCCTTACGTTTCTCGTCGCAGTGTAAGCCTTCGTTGTTACCCTAAATTTCTAAAGGTAAATGCATTTTAAGGGAGGTTAAAATGCAATAATCTTCATTTTGCAGACATCCCTTGGGGAGCTGACAACTCTTGGAATAAAGAATGCTGAAAATCTTGCAATTCCCAGTGTCAGAAATGATGTAAGTTCCGAGTTCATGCAGTTTACTGATATTACCATAAAACAGGTAGAATTAGCAATGAAGCATCTCCCATCGCCCTCTTAAATTTGCAACTCTTGCGCCTATCACGTGACCCTAACCAATTTGTTTGAGAGTAAACATTACGCCAGTATCCCGAAGGGTAAAGTGGCTAAATGCGTACTACCTGGTATGGATAGTTAAGGGAATCCAACATACACAACTTTTTATAACAAAATTGGAGTCCTAGTGCCTAAATGCCTACTACCTGTTTCATAAGTACAACTTCATCCCGCTTGGATTTTCACCACTTTTTGTACATCTTCTTTTGCATCCCCGTGTTATAAACACTGAAACTACCTTAAGAATTGCATCGACCAAGTGTTACGTCAATAAGACGATGCTGGAATTCTTTAAATGAAGGTCTGGAAGAATGTCCGATAGGGTTTTTAAGAAATGTCACTGAAGGATGTCATCAACATGATAATTTTCAGTTATGCAGGCAGCATTTCTAACTACAGTGGTGGGTGTAGCAGGAGCGTTGGCTGTTCTTGCTGGCCAGCTTCCAGGGGTAAATACCATCCAATTGTTCTATGATATCTGTTGTTATTCGTAAAAGATGCGGAAATTATTACTTAGATATGTTCTGTCAGACATTTTCTCCGAAACTCAGCAGCCATGTGAAATGCCACCTTGTTGTAGGACTGGGGCTTCTTCGTACCTTACCTTATTGGAAGCGTCCCTTTACTGGTTTTGGGCATAGGGAGCGTTTCACCTGGGTAAGAAGCACCTTTTCATGTACGTTCATGCGCTCTCTTTACTAGTCAGCTTCTCTGCAAGCTTAGTAACATGGTCTGCTCTTTCAGGCTTCTTCAGGCGATCATTGGTAGGTTCTCAGCCGTGTTTCCTGATTATCAAGAGAGGTTAGCCAGACACGAAGCCGCACACTTTTTAGGTACTATCTTTGTATGATAAACTCGTTACTTGTGTATGGTTTTGACACTTGAAACTTCCATTTTAAGCCAAAAAACCATGAAGATTTTTCAGAAAATCTGACACTTGGGACTCGTGCCTGTATCAAATACAATTATTTGTTTCTCGCAGTCGGCTATTTGCTTGGGCTTCCTATATTGGGCTATTCACTTGACATTGGCAAAGAACATGTTAATCTAGTGAATGACAAATTGGAGAAGCTTATATACAGCGGGAACCTTGATGCCAAGGAACTAGACAGGTTGGCTGTAATAACCATGGCTGGGTTAGCAGCTGAAGGGCTAACCTACGAGAAGGTGATTGGTCAATCTGCAGATCTTTTCACCCTTCAGGTCTGTAAATCTGTAATTCCTCAAGTTTGTGTTACATGTGGTACGAACACAAAAGCTTATATGAGACAATTTACCGTGAGAGTATGAGACCAACCCATTAACCACATAATTTAATGAAGTGTACTTCAATATCCAGACTAGTCTCATAAAAGAACTCGAACTCACTGGTATAAACACAAAAGCTTATATGAAACAGTTTCACAGGTGCATCAAACAAATATTAACCATACAAGTAATTTTGGGAGTGCTTGAGCATCTGGTTTGGTCTCATATATGGGACTATCTTATAAAGGACACCGCTATGTATGAATTGGGTTCATTAGGTTGCGATCTTAAATTAGTAACACTTGGTTTTTCTGTCTATCAGAGATTCATAAATAGGAGTAACCCACAAATCAGCAAGGCACAACAACAGAATCTCACTAGATGGGCTGTAAGTTTAATCTATTCTCTCTCTTGCCCTCTCTTTCACTTGAGTCGCGTCTAATCTAACTTCCCGGGAATGTTTTTTAGGTTTTGTTGGCAGCATCGCTCTTAAAAAACAACAAAGGAGTCCATGAAGCTCTCATGGATGCAATGTCGAAGAAGGCGTCTCCACTCGAGTGTATCAAAGCCATTGAAATGGCCTCCTAGTTTCTTAGATGATCAAGAGCAGGTGAAACCGAGTATAGCTATTAGCAAAGCTTTCTCGAAGTTTGTTGCAAGAGTGGCCTTATGCAGATGCTAGTGTACCATAGTACCATAGCAGGCATTCGAGATTGTTAGTCGTAATGATAGCAACAGTTCGAAAAAGTTCTATTAAAACTTAAAACACACAATTCACCCCTTTTGGGAGCTCTTGGAAGCAACAAGTAGTTCACCATATTCTTTTGTATATGTATCATGTTTCATGTATATGAGATTTGTCTGCCATTTAAACTTCATGTTGACAGAAATATATATACAAAATAGAAAGTTACAATGTTTCAGTGATCTTCAACTTTACTGAACTTATATTCTTACAAAGAAAATACTAAGCTCAGGAACATTATTTCCATCAGGACATATCATATACAAGGTCTCGGAATCCCTGGATCCGACTACATGTTCAAAATGGGCACGGACATAAGGCAATTCGTCCTCAGGATCCTCTCCCTCACAGAATTCTGACGCGGGCAAGACTCCGATGCCCATTGTTATGACCTTAAGCAACTCCATAACGTTTAAATCAACCTCATTAGCCTCCCTCTTGACTGCATACCCAAATTTCTTACCGTTGCAAAACATGCTCCATAACGGCTCATCTAACAATATCGATTTGTCCTTTTCCGGCCTTTTTTCACATTCAAGGGCAATTCTGACCATTCCTAGACTCATTTCCTTTTGTAACGTATTTGTATGAATTGGTAGCTCCAACACCAATGTTGGTAAACTCTTTGTAGTTTCTTGTAAGGAAAAGTTCACCTTACCCTTCTTGTACCCGAACATTGTACCCGTAACCCGATTACCTGATGAGCTGCTCCGCGTGGGTAACCCGCCTGGGAAATGGCATGGTTTAGGGGTAATTATAGGAAATGATCGAATGACCGACCGTAAAACACGAATTGCCTTAGGTTTTTTGTGAGGCTCTTTATTTTTCTTAGGAGAAGGTGGGACTAAGGACGAGTTAATTCGACTTGCTACAGGTGATGATGTCGATGTCGATGTCGAAGGTGACTTCGTTAATTTTTTGGACGTGTTGATTTTTAATTTATCGAGTTTATTATTATTACCCATTACTGAAGTAACAAATGGGTTTTTCGTCCAGAAAATGCAGCAATTATTTAAAATAATCTGAAATAATTGCATAAGCAATTATAATGATGAATATATAAAGGATTTTTGTAGTTATTTATTGCTTGAAGAATTAACTATTGAGTAATTTTCCTTTTATCAAGCATGGAATTATGAAGGTTTTATTTTGAATAGGGTTTTATCAGATTTTCTGTAACAAATATTGTGGTGTTATTAGTTGTATAACGAGAATAATTTTGCTGTTTTACAACAATTTTGAAGATTTTATCTGTTCGGTAATTCTGGTAATATTTGTTGTGGGTAATTCTGGGTTTACCTTCTGTTAATAATATTGATACCAATGAGGAATAGCATCTCTGAGTTGTACTTTTAGAATTAAAGCACTAGACCTGCTGTTAGAAATGACAACTTTTCCTAAGCTATAAATGGACAAACTAAACAAAAAAAAATGTATGCAAATATGAGAATTTGGGTTCATTTCTCCCTACAATAAACAATTTTCTTTTGTTAAAACGGAAACAAAGAATCGCAATTTAATAAATCAGATAATATATGTGGATACATAGACTTCTCTCGGACCCTCTTCCTCCCAAACTCTATCGTCAAAATAGCGTTTGAGAAACTTGGTTTCTATTCCGACTCACATGAGATAAGACTATATACAAGTATACAACTATACAACACATAAAGCCAATACGGCGTATTTATTGAAAGAAGACGAATATAAACGATTTTGTAGGATTTGTACATAGTAGTATAACATGCTAGTTTCACATTATATCAAATGAGATAGTCTTTCGAAACAAAATTGTAGAAATCAATGAGTATTTCATAACAGCACTGCATTAAGGACTAATCCTCAGTAACTAAAATTTACAAAGCTGCTACAGAATACTGAGCTTAGGGCTTTACAAATCAGACATCTAAGAAGAAAGAGACCAGATCAAATGATTAAAAAGACAAAAAATCAACCTATATACTCCAGCTAAACACGGTATCTTACCATAAATACAGGTTATCAGATTTCAGAGATTACACGCAACTTAAGCCATGATCTCTACAATTCCACATCACGAATGGCGACTGAATTCATCACTGCGTCTCACTGTATTTGGTATCCGTGAATGCAGAGTTGTAATCATATAGTGCTTGAGGTTTGGATAAATTTCTATTTGGTTCCTTGAGGTTTGAATAACTCCACTTTAGATTCGAGGCATTTCTCAATCGGGTGACATGATGTACACAAATTGTTTCACTTTGGTGGTCTAAGGTTCTAAATGAATAAAATTTCATCTAAATTAATGACATTTCTAAGCACAATAACATTATAAGTACATATAAAGTGATTTTTCACCTAATATATTCAAAGAAAAGATTATATTATGCTTTAAAATACTCCTATTTGTTATTTGGATGAAATTTTTGGTGATGTTACTCTTTAGGTTACCAAAGTGGGAAATAATTCAAACCTTATGTCGCCAAAGTAGAATCAGCCAAACCACAGGATACCGAAAGGAATTAGCTCAAACGCCAAGGCACCAAAGTGGATATTTTCCCAAAGAAAGAGGAGAAGATGTAGTAGTATCAGTGTTGGTGGTCATGTTCTTTATCAGGAGTCCTTGGAGATTTCGAGCCTAAGCCTAAACACTTGAGGAAAGCTTGTTTAGCAAGATCAAAGTAGGTACATGGATGATAGACTCGTTCATCATTAAGAGTTGACGCTAAAGACTTCCCAGCAGAGCCATCCCTTTCTGCATTATTACTGTTGCCGCTGGCTGTATTTATTTCTCCACCATCACGGTTTCCTGCTACCTGTCCAATTCTTCATTTTAGAATCCGTTCCTTGATCTTAATACACCAACTACTTTTAGCTTTACTAGCAACATGTCAAAGATTGTAATGAGGACTTTTTATTGTTTTATTATGTGATGGCTCTTGCTCATGAGTCGTGACATGTAATAAGGACTTCATCAACATGAATATGGAAATGAGAGCATTGAGCAAAATGTCAGAGATTGCAGGAACGGATAAGACTTACAAGAGTGAAGAATTTACACCTTGACTAGTGCTAGACTGCTAGCTATGGTGAAAGAACCTTATTTTATGGTGGACACTTGAAGATTTCTTATACGAACTATATAGCTACAAAGTATGAAGGTACAAAGTGAAGTCAAGTTTGGGTTCTAGTAGGAAATCCGCTAGTATCGGCCATAGATTTGGTATCATCCACATCGAGTATACTAATTGAGGTGCACAAATTCTCAAGTGGAAACATAAAACGGTCTACTATACATTTCTTATGAGATGGCTTCAGTTACGGTTCATTTATAAATATGAGTCACATAATGAGTAAATTGCCATGTCTCACGCTTTTAATATGTTAGACAGTCTCGTAAGAGATTAATTGGAAGCATGAGTTGAAGCCAGGCAAATGGAAATCACACAAAACAGAATTATGCTAAAGTGATTTATATCTGATATGCCATCACATAACACAACAATACACCATACAACGGCAGAATCAGTTATCTCTCTTTGCTTCAACAGAAATAATGCCTTCACCAAAATTGGATTGTAAAAGTTTCTCATCATATCAGAGTAACATGGAACGAGGGCTGCACTAAATCTAGGTCACTCTACTTTTAGGTCACTCTACTTTTAGTTTCTCATCATATCAAAGTTTTTCAAATTTCAGCCTTTAATTACACATGAACACGAACACATTATAGAAGGAAATCAAACCCATATATCCCACCAGCAATAATCATTAACTCCGACAACGTGTTACGCGCCTAACAGCACAAATCTAGGTAATCTCATTCATACCTTAATCAGTCAACACTGTATTGCAAAATCCATAACCAACACTAACCTAATTTACTCCTAATTTTCATGGCATCCCAGATAACATTTTAAGGTAAATATTTCTTTTAACTCTCATTTTTCTCTCAATTTTCAGCAAAATCCACAGCAAACATAACCCATTTACTCATTTACCAGAATTACAAAGTCAAAATCTCACAAACCATGGCATGCCCTTTTGCAAGTCTGAAACTTGGGATAATCACAATAAAAAAAAAAAGGTCAAAACTTTAGTTGGCAATTCAAGAAACAGTTACAAAATACTAAATTCAGAAACAAACAGCACACATTTACACATAATTACAGTATTTAAACTAAAATTGAAGCCACCCAATAACAGGAAAATAGAGAATTAGAGCAAAAAAAAAAAAAAACGCAGACCTGTGTAGTTTGAGAGCAATTTGAAGAAGAACCCAATTGAGGTGAAGAAATTAAGGAGATAGAATCAGATTTAGCAGAAGAATCAAGAGTAAAAAGACCCAAATAAGATAACAAAATGGATAAAGTTAACAAAAACATGATTAAAATTTGAATCCAAATAAGCCAATGTATTCTATAGCTATCTAATCCAATATCATCACCCAAATTAAACATTGTTTTGGTATAAACCCAAAATTACAATGTTAAAGAAATGAATAATAAGAAGTAGAGTTTGAAGTTTGAGTAATTAGTTGAAGATAATTAGTGGGTAAAAGACAATAACAAAAAGGTAATGTTTGAAAAATGAAGGTGTATGTGTTTAGGGTGCTAAAATGTGATTGGATCTTGATTAATGAATGAATGAAAGTTGAATGCTGTTGTTGTTGATGCTTGTTGGTCCTACGTTAGTCCAACTCATTCAAGTCCAAGCAAATCAACCGCCTTTTACAAACTTGCTCCTTGCTCCTACTCCACGTTTTATCCAACTCATAGTATCACTTATTATAGATTTGTTTTTAATTTTTGGTAACTGTAATATCCGCCTTATTGGGAGGTCCGTTGACTGATCATAGGTACCTTTGACCATGTTAGGCCTTTGATAAGGACCGTTGGTGGAGTCACCTTGTGCTTTGGACTTGGCACTCGACCTAGTAAGGGTCACTCGGCCGAGTGTGGGTGACACTCGACCGAGTGCGGTGTACTCGGTCGAGTACAATGGTACTCGACCGAGTGCGTGAGCGACAGCGTAATATAATGTTACGCAGAAGTTATAACCCGAAATCATTTCATTTCATTTCTTTTTCGCAAAACCTATAATCAGAACAACTTCTCCATCTACCTCCTTCTTCCCTATCTCTTTTGAGCCTCCACCTAGGAGACCACCATGGGAGTGGATGTGTGCGTCGGTCCCGGCCTAGTCATATGTTCATCGTGTAAGGTAAGTCATCGTCACCATCTGTGGGTTTTGGGTTAGGGTTATGGTCGTTTGTAATCTGGTCATACCGTTACTGTCAGGGGCGTTTTTATAGGGGGTTCATGGGGTTCCATTGAACCCTCATTTAAAATAGATATGAAAATTTTAGTGTAGCATTATTTCATTCTTAGAAAAGTGATTCATTAAACCGTTATTTATAATAAAGGCTTTGTTGAGTATATATTTATATATGTTTTGATAATGACAAGTGGTTTATGATTACCTATGCACTATGCCCTTAATCGTTTGTTGAGTCCTTATAGTTTGGATTACTAATGATTAAGACCATAAGAATTGTGATTGATGTCGATATAAACAAGTCATAATGATCAAGCTATGAATCAAGATCAAAGACAACAAGTTTGGTGTTCAAGCACCTAATCAAAGTCGTCATGATAATCAAGTTATGCAAGATAAAGATAAAGAGATGATGACAT
>VHZZ01000619.1:48069-61814 GCA_009801015.1 Silene noctiflora | reverse complement strand
CAATTAAGTCTCTCAAGTGAACCATACAATCTTACTTGTGTTAATCTTTAACCAAGTAATTGAGAAAATTTTTAAAAGGTACACCTAATTCACCCTATCCCCCTCTTAGGTGTTTATCTTTCCTAACTCTTCAATTATTATATTGTGTTTATTGTCATGCATTCATATTGTGTCGGAAGTTGGAGATGGTTATGTTGTGTTAGGCCCAGGCTGGCGCTGCTTTTAGCAGGCTTGACCCTGGTGTCCTCAGGTTTTATCCTGGTTTTTAGTATTAGGGCTGGTCTGTAGGGTTGACCCTGGTGTCCTCAGGCGTTGTCCTGGATCTCAACGACAGTTGAGTTATACCTCGGCCTAGGGAATGGCGGGGCGGGAGTTCGGGATGTGATCACGGGGAGTATTGGAGTTGTATTGGATGCGGAGGTGTATCGGTTACATTGTCTCATTATTTTGTGTGCATCTATTACTGTGTTGTTGTTTATTTATATCCTACTCAACCTTGTGGTTGACCGTGTATTCGTGAACACCTGTGATGAACCAATTATTTGGGAGCAGATTGATTGACAAGTTTTGAGTTGACTTAGTTGGGAGATGGATGGCGTGAGGCTATATAATGGAACTTAGAAGTCTAGATCACTTAGTTGGTCGATCACTTTATGTTATTTGTTCAGTTTATTTTTTGCTGCAGATGAAATTTAATTAGTTTAAGTTTGGTTGTAATTTGTAATAAGTCATTTAACGCTATTTTAATTAAAGCACTTTGGTTTGTTTATCTTTGTTATTCACTACCTCGGGAAACCGAGATGGTAACAGTCTTATTTATTTGTGAATGTCTTGCTAAAGGCTCCTGAATAAATGGGGGTGTTACAACCGATGCTAACAACTTATGTAGATAATAAAAATAAAATAGTCCGATGTTTTTATTCAAAAGTGATGTTATTAGGGCGATGTCAATAGCAGTTTTTATACTAGTGAAAGTACCCCCTAATTTAGATTGTTATGTTATTAAATTGATACACTAACTAGTATAGATCTCGTACTATAATACGGTATTTCTAGAAGGTTGTATTAGAGAAAGTTGTAAACAAAATGTTGACATTTATCATTTTTACATTAATGAATCTAATATTTATAAAGTTTTGTATTAAGACGATTAGATTATTATTCTGAGCCATTTATAGCAGTTGAGAATTCATTTTTTCTGTTTTTTATGAGAAGCCTATATGAGAGTTATGTAAAAGTATTTTAGAATCTTGATATTTTTCAGGAGGTTTAATTTGGAAAAAATATTTAGAAATTGAATATTGACAAAGATTTACAGATTTGATTGAATATGTTGAATTTGTATATTGATTTACATATTTTAAGAATCGTACATATTTTATTATGGAGAAATTTACATATTTGCTATATACATTTCCTTATTTACAGAAATTTGTTACTAATCTTTTACATAAGTGAGCCCAAATTTTATTACACATTTTTAATAAAATGCAATCATTTTGAGCATGTTTTTATAACAATCGTACCTATTTTCCCATATATTGTAACCATTTTAATTACCCAATTTAGTTTACTTACCCGTTTTATTTATTGTTGTACAATATTTTCATCACTTTTCGCCTGATCTTTTACTACATTATAATGTTAGAAATAAGAACAATTAAATTATTGGTATTTAGTTTTATTAGGAAATAAAGGATAGCTATTAGTAATAGTTTCGTATTAAGACTCAGAAAAGAAAAAGCCCAATGGTTTCATCCATACGATTGTTTATTTTACTAAAATTATATTTTTAACTTTGTTTTTACAAATAATAATATTATATTGTTACAACTGCTAGAGACGTACATACTAAAAACGACGTTTAACAAATAATAGAAAAGATTAGTGAAAATATTAGCTAGAATAGAAAAGATTTGACCACACTATTCATGACATATATACAGAATATTTATTTTTTAACAGAGTGGACCCCTCAAATATTGGCTATTAATAGAAAAAAATATTGTAATGTGCAATTGAGAGTAAAATGCTAGTGAGCGGAAAAATACTAGATGTGTTAATCTTTTAATATATAGAGGATTTGATGTCTAAAGATTGAAAATAGACGTATTAGTTGATTAATATGACAAACATGATGCAAAATTGATAAATTTGCCATAATTTGATTAGTTTGCTTTACAGAGAGATATAAAGAGATGATTTTTTTTGTTTTCAGTAGAAGGGTAGTTGATAGAATAATTATGGAGAAGAAGCCAGGAAAGAGTTAATTTTGTACATGAAAATAACTACGTTAATTTTACTCGATCAGTAAATCAAATTACACTCCCTTTTATCTCAAACATGAAAATTTCTTTATGAACGAACATTTATAGGAAAGAATAAGAAATACTCCCTCCAAATCTCTCATTTCTTCCCTATTTCATTTTTCATTCAAGTCATATTTTCTTCCTCTTACCTTTTTTTTGGACGAGTTCAATTGCACGTGAAGTTGTGTGTTTTGTGTGGTCCTAATACATTTTCTTAATTCTTGTACACAAAGAAAAACAAAAAAATAATAGACATGAAGAGAGTACTATTTTTTTTTTTTTGGTACTAATGCGCGGAGTAGCTACTCCAACGTTGTCTTTACAGAGAATATGACGAAATTCGGTAGGAGGCGAATTGAGAACCGTGTTTCCGATATGAGCTGAAACTCCTCGGTTAGCTGACCAATCAATTGCCTTGTTTGCTTCTCTATAAGCATGTTCGATTTTAACAATCCGGCTCCCATAATAAATAAGGTTCTTGCAATAAACCACCCACGGACGGAGACTACTACTGATAATCTGATCATCTTTGGTTAAGTCCTAGCATTATCCATATAAATAACTAACAAAGAGTTTTTCAATTCTGAGCTCTTTAGCTTGTTCCAAACCCTTAAGCAATCAGTCGTCCTTTAAAGCGTCAATGAAAGGTATTATTTTGAGTCGAAGGTGAAATATCCAAGCTGCAATCAGTCATTTTGCAGACCATTCGGGTCATTCTACAGCAAAACATATAGGTGGTTGATACAACAAAATTAGTCCTTGAACATTGACGTAAAAGCAGGTCAATGCCAATATAACAAGATCTATTCTCTACTTAATCGTGAATAATAAATTTCAATATCGTTATCATTAATATGAAATGTCAAGTCATTATGACTTGCACAAGTTCAGGTTTCTGTCCTCAGTGAGAACATAAAAGAAGTAATGTAAGCAAAGAACCATGAATTGTAAATTCGCCAATATAGGCTACTAAAGTTGCGACTTGAGAGGTGTGAAGCGATCTCATTACTAAACGAGACTTGTTTCACTTTCCATAACCGAGTGCAAGGGAATGAACACTATTATTGACAATTGTGGGTCATGAAATCAAATTAATTTATGACCCTGGAATGATTATTTCCCAATTCCACAAGAATCTAAATTACTTCGTATACTTTGCACGCCATTTACACTTCCAACCTGCAAGAGAAAAAATTGAAAATGATCAGATTTCATTTCTTGTCCATAGCACGTTAATACTTGATTCCAGAGTCACTTCACGCCAGTGTTACACTCAACAGTTACTAATGATATATTTCACGTTCAGGAGAATAAATTGCAAGACTGAGGCAATTTATTAGGAATCAAGATTATCTTTACAAAAACCCCATGAACCTCATAGACGTATCCTGCAAACTTGCGGAGGCAACATATTAGGAGAAAAACAAGATAATTTTATACAAATCACTTGGGGGAAGATCTAAGAATGCAAGATTATGTTAATCCAACTTTCACTTAATATTGCCATAGACAGTTATATTTTCATACTAATGAAAGCCAAGACTCTATTATTTGATTCTGATTTAAGTAAAATAACTCCCTAAATGGATTGCATTTTTTTATTTGAAAAACATATTCAATGCAATTCTCAATATGCTCTTGTTCGGTGTTATCCAAAACAGTATCTCTTTGTAATGAGCACAAGGATAAGACTTTGTACATCCAATCCCCCTACCCCCAGTATTTGCCAGAGCCTTTGAGGCTTGGGAGTAATGTTTCGCAGGAGCCTTGATGTTTAGGGGTGACGATATTATATGCCATATCCAGTCAGACTAGTCACGAACCTTTTAATTTAGTGCTAGCAGTTCTACCTTCAGGGACAATTAAATGTTACGTACCTATAAGCTAGCAGCAAGGCAGGAAGACTCTTGCTGTTTCAGACTATCAGCAACATGTTTGACAACGCCGTGACCAGCATTATGAAACCATTCATTTTTCACCTGAACATAAATAACAGAACAGATTATGCTTAAGAAACACAAGTAAAAGTAAAGACATGGAAGATAGTTGATGCTCATACATGAATGTTGTTGTGTGCAAAAAAGGGCCATATAGCAGAATGGAAGCTCACGTCAACTTTCTTCCATCCCAAACGCTGTAAGCCACGTATCATTTCTTCTGTACACAGAAAGAGACACCTTGCTCATCGATGGATAAAAATTGCAAGCAGTTTAGAAGGATGAACAAATAGAGATGGTATATAAAAAATAATAATCTAAGGATAGCCATATGCCTATGTTTAACCAATGGTGAATCCATGTGTTGTGACATTCGGTCCCAAGACACCGTAGACAAAAAACTTCTGCATTTTTCCCAATTTTGGTGTTGAAAATAAACTCATAGTATATATACATACGTATATACTAATGACTTGCTAATTGTAACGGGAGACGGTAAAAAAAAATTTCCATGTTCGCCACTATGTTTGACTAACCTTCCACAAGTTCATGATAATCATCTGTGTTTTGTGTAGTGGGTTCAGTTAGTGCAGCCTCCTTTGCTTTGGCAACTTCTTGAGCAAAATGGGGACCATCTGAAGGAACTTGCGGACAATAATCAACATCGACAATATGCTGGTAGCCATCCAAAGATCGTCGAGGGGGCTATTAAAAGAGCAACATTTCAGTATTATTTGAGCAGAAAAGGAAGAAAATTAACAAAGAGCAAATAGCATGATAGACATCCTTGATCAAGGATTGTAATGGTCCAAGTTTTACCCGGAATTAGTATCCAACTGGAACAATATGAGGAACATCAAGCATGTGACATGTACAAACTTATATGGTTTAGGCTCCTTTGGATTGAGGTAATTGCTAAGGGGGTAATAGACTAATAGGGTGGTAGTGATGGTGCGTAAGAGAAGAAAATAAGGAAAAGGCAGCAATAGCTACCCTGGTAATTGTTGCACACCTTCCCCTAGAATACTGCATTAGCCTATAGTGTAAAATCATAAATATAGGCCGCAACTCTGAAACATGATTATGTTTTGAAAAGGCTTTAAAAATAACTGGTACTACATTTCACCACAATTCAAGGCAACTCCGGACGTAACACTGCACCCGGCTAAGATCCCCCACCAACCCCTTATGCTTTCACCAGCATCACTTGACTCATTTTCCGGTTGTTTTTCCTGCATTACCCGCAATCCAAGTGTGCCTTTGTAGGTCAGTCCTGTTCAGAAAGTGGAAACGCAGAGGACTGGCTAATTTATCGCCTGGTTCCTTTACTAATATCTAAAAAGTTCCACCACAAGCATTAAATTAAATCACGGTTTGAGCATTGATCTCGGAATCGTTCAGTGGCTTGATCTCAGTCATTTCGCTATCAGTTCGGCCAAAATCAGCAATATTCGGTTGCTGTAAACTTCGAAACCTTAGTAATTCGATCATGTTTTGGTGTCACGGCCGCTATTTTAAATCATTATCACAATAACAGGACCGTTCAATATCTGAAAGTTTGCCTACAGTAGTTTATTACTTGCAGCAGTAATAGAACTTTGCTGCAAATAAACTTCAACTTGGAGAGCATTAAAGAAGCCAGCTACAAACGAATTCGAATAGCAAAATTTCAAATAAGATATTGCCACAACACATTATCCCTTAACCAGCTAACCAATTAACTACCTTTCCCTCTATACCCAATCTGTCAAGGAAAAAGCAAACCATTTTCTGTCCCTTATTTCAATACTGATTTGTGGTTACATAGTTCGTACATTAGTAAAACACCACCCAGCTGTGTCCGTAACTACAGATCCTGAATCAATCTATATTTTTATTAAATAAGCTCTATTAGACATACAAACTGACTTTAACTTAGCCATCTGATGCCATTACAAAAAAAACTCCAAATTCAGATGTTCTTTGTTTGAGAAACAACCGTGAAGAGGAATGGGATTATTACATTAAGAAACCACTGAGGAAAAACATGGTTTCATTCATTGCACGAAGAGTGCATATTGTAACTTGCAAGTAGGGATGGCAATGGATAGGATCTGGATAGGGTCCTATAGGATCCAGATCCAAATCCTTATGCCTATAGTGGATCCAGATCCGCTCCATATCCACAGGGTCTGAAATTCTCAGATCCATATCCAGATCCTCAGGATATGGACTGGATCTGGATCTATCCCGTATCCATTTTACGATAAAAAAATCATTTTTGAAATATTAAAATACTGTTTTTTGGATTATACTCCCTCCAAATATATATTTTATTCCTATTTCTCTATTATATGTGAATAGTATTTTAATGAAATGGGAAGAACATATGAATTTCGATGTAGTATTACAACTTACCATACTATTTTTTTTATATTAGACTACAAATGTCAAAAATAAAGTTGTCAAGATATCGAAATAAAGTTTCATAAAATATAGTAGCGATAACAAAGAAATTTTTGCAATTGAAAAATGTTAATGAGAAAGAAATCATAACTTAGTATATGAAAAACTTTAAGAAAAGAATATAATTTAACTATTTATGTAACACATTTTTTAAATTTCATGTTAAAATTAGATAAATATGGATCTAGGGTAGGATCGGGATCTCGACCATATGGATCCATATCCGGATCCGTTTTTATACATATGGATCCGATCCATATCCATATCCACAGGATCTAAAATATTGAGATCCAGATCCGGCCTTTAGGATCTGGATCCCAGGATCTGGACAGGATCCGGGATCCATTGCCATCCCTACTTGCAAGTGATTGCATACGCACAGCAGCACGCACTCCAAAGGCCCAAAGCCAATAATTAAATGAAGCTGGGTAAGCAATCTATCATGATAGCAATACATTTAATATACAAAAACACACCTTGGGAAGTTCTGTCTCCCTCCTTATCGAAGATGTGCGCCAACCAACCATATCTAGAAAGCGTCAAGGAAATTTGTGTTGTAAAAAAAAAAAAAAAAAAAAAAAGGCCACAGATTACAATGCTAAATTATAAAATTGCAATGGGATTGCAGGATACGATCAAAGGAAACATTTGCATAAAGTATGCGACTTTTGAATGCACCAAGTGCAGATCTGCACAAATAAACAAAGGAAAAGATATAAAACAAGTTATGGACCATAAAAGGTGAATATAAAACAAACAAACAAAAAACTGTGACAGAACTTCATGCTTCATGAGAAATGTTATCTAGGGAGTCAACTTTCCATCTCCTACTTCATTTCCATCTAAGGCTAATGATACGATCAATAGCATTTAGATGACATATCAGGATAGAGGGTAATGTTGCATCCCATTTCACTATTGTACCGGCAAGAGCACTGACTTGTACATAGTGTCATATATAGTCCTTTGTTAGATAATTATTGTTTATATCTGGAAATATTTAAATGCTTATATGTCAGCAAACTGACTTACATGAATTTTCCATCTTCACAATCTGTTGCCATTTTGAGAAGCAGCGGCGGTCTATTGGGTTTACCATCAGTTAGGAAAAGCTGGCTACCAGTTCGACCAGCAAAAACAGGGGCTAGGGGAGGGGCAAGTTTCTCCAACAAAGGAAGTCCAAAAAGAAATGGCAACTGAAATCAAAATCAGAAACAATTGTCTTCAGCTCTTGAAAGCATATAACAACATATTGCTACAGCTGCCCACAGACAAATACAAATCTACAATAATAAAATATTGCTGTAATAATAGTTTTAACAAATCACCATCTATTTTTTTTATCAACCAAAGACAAGGACGAAGTCCAACACCTATCTAACGAAAGGGTGAAATACACAGCAGATTGGGATGGGGTGCTTAACTCCAAATTCCACAACTTTGAGCTTTAATAAGATCAAAAGGTAAGAGAGACAGCATAACAAGGTACATGAATCAATCCATGAAATTTCAAGAAGGTGAAGCAGAGAAGTTCACCATCCACTAATTTTACATTACTCAATGAGACAAAGAGTCCACTGTGCACTTTTCACTGGACTATCTAACTTTAATCTAGCAAAACCTTAATTAGGAGGTTTTCTAGTACTAGCCGTTTCGCCACAAACTACAATGCATTGAACAGAATGTCTCACAAAAGTTCCCATGACAATGGGTGCCTAATCAATCAAGGGGTGAAAAGAGTATTTGCTACCATTATCAGATGGTTAAGTTGTTTGTCTATCCCCTTCTAAATAGGAGGCCAAGCTAAGGCATTCTTAGCTGTCAACTGCAATATCATACCACTTTAGCTTCTGAGCATAAAGGGCTGCACTGCCGCAGTGATAGCTAGTGCAAATTACGCCAATAGCAGAAAATGCTCTTGGGTCCAAATTTGTTTGAAGTGAACTAACAGTACTCAACCAACACCAACTACAATTATGGCTTTATAAGTTGTGATTTACAACAATCAAAGAATCAACCCAAAGTTCTGAAACATTTCCAGAACTTCAACTACAAAATTTTGGAATAGAAAAAGAAAATAGAAGTTTGTGATAATATAGGTGAGTTTTTTTCCCCCTTTCTTTGGGCTACATGCTACAAACAATACAAAGTTACTAAGATAATTCATCTTACTCTCATTGGAAAATAGTCTAGGAATCAAGAGGAAATATACAGGAACAACATCCACATAAAAAAAGGCATAGTCCTAAAATTAATTTGGGTTCGACTAACACAAATCATCAAAAGTGACCGCTAATGTAAGGTGGGAAACAACGAAAAAGTGGACAGAACGTGATAGTAAATAGAAAATACAAAGGCGGAAAAACGTGCTGAAACCGTGAAAAGACAAAAAGGAAAAGATATTAAAAAATAACTCAGATAAATCTATTGATGAGAGCTAAGAAGTAATACTAGTACTAAAAATGATGACCAGCTATGTAACCTGCTTTCTCCCTCTAACCCCAAGATGAGGGCTAGCCAAGGTTATGAAACTTATTGGCTCCAGTTCAGCAATAAGATCATGGTCAGCAGAGGAGCCGCGCTTTGAACTACCGCTATAGAGGACAGCTACAGCATACCGAACAAACAAGCCACCAAGGGAATGAGCCAAAAAAGATATTTTCTTGAGACTCTTTGTCTTATGTACAACTTCCCTGACCTGCAAGGAAAAACTAACTAGTTTTAAGATATCTTAGCATAAAGTCAGCCATAATAAGTTATATATTCAGAGCGTACCTCCTGTGCTAAACGTTTCCCTGCTCCGTCAATTCCGCTAAATGTTTTGGTGAACGTATTAGATGAACTTGCTGATGCCATGCAATAAACAATAGATCAATGTAAGGAAACTGGCTACTAGTCATGGTAGATAAATGGGTGACAGATATTAGTTTAAAAAAGTGCGCCTTGAGTGCGCCTAAGGCGCGCCTTGGATGAGGCACTAGCCAAAACACCTCGGTGCATTCTAGGTGCGCCTTTTAGACAAGGCTCACCTAACAAGGCTAACTATTACGCACTTTCCATATTATTTAGATAAGGCTCACTATTTCTTTTCCAAATTATTCCCAACTTTACTCCTTGACATGTTGGCCAACTTGAAAACTCCTAAAAAGGCTATTGTTGCCCAAAAATGTATCTGGAAATTACAAATTTGTTATCAAAAATATGGCGTCTCGCGTCCAAAAGGCGTGTGCCTTCGCCGTGCGCTTTGCGCCTCGTTGCCTCGGCCCCTTAGCACCTTGCGTGTATTCAAACTAAGTGACAGATATGAGGATTTCAGGAGAAAATAATAGTGAAAATGAAGAATATAAGAGTTCTGGTAATGAATCAGTAATTGAAAGATTTATAACCAAACTGTAAAAAGAGAAAAGGAAAAAACTACCATAAAATTATGCTATGCAATAAACAATAAAACAGCTTAAGGAAACTGACTACTAATAATCGTAGATAGTTGGATCACAAATACAACATCCCCGCAAATTGCAGGGTAAGGGAGGATCGGATCTACGTAGACTTAGCCATGTGTTAAAGAGGTTGTTCCCAGATGAGCCAAGATGGAAAATTCATTGAGAACTACATTGAAGGACCGCTACTTCACAATAGGAAGGAGTGCATCCACTTTAGTGGGCCATTTTTTGCTTTATTCCATAAGAGTCCAGAACCAAAGAGTAATAAGTCTTTGGCTCCATTGGAAATGGAAATATAAATAGATCACAGATATAAGGAGAAAATAACATTGGAAATGAAGAAATATTAAATTCCAGATAAAATCTAAAAGAGTACACAGCAACACTAAGAAGGAAAAAAGGATATAAGAAGTAAAACAACATATCATCTATGAACTAAACCAACAAAAACATGTTTTGAGCATTGTTCAACAAGGACAAACTAACTTGGCAAAGACTCGTTCCGAAAAATGTATTTCAGTCTCCTTGATGGTGGTACGCTTAGGGTTACTATAATCCCATATACATATCATCAATAAGCATTGAATTCAACGTATTTATAAATCTTTTTACTCTACAAATTGCATTTCAAACGTATATTGGATCTTCAAGCATATACAAATTCCCTTCTCCAGATGTGGTGTTAGAATCTGAAGATACTTATTAGGCCTAAAATGTTAACTCCAAATTACAAAGCACGTATAAAACGGTCAAAAGAAGTATAACCTAAAACACACCATATATTAAGAAGTTTCGTCCCAGACGCTTCTTCAGCTCTCCCTCGAAGTAAGTCCAATCACTTGGGCTGGCCATGGATATAGTAAATGATCATTCTTTCTTTCTACTTTACACAGAAAAAATCGTATTTATAAATTAAGAAAAAAAAACAAGGAATGAGAAGAAGGCATCCTCGCAATGAAACTAGTTATAAATTGTTCCAAATTTGTTGTAAAAGTCATCATCCTGCGTTTGTCATGGCAGTTCAGCACTTCAGCTGGAAGGTAGACATGTCTTACTAGCCCATCTCCAAGAATAGTTCATAAATGCATGCCTAGTTGTATTACAAAATAGACAATGTGGAAGAATTTTGCACCCATAAGTTCAGCTGGAGGTATAATTTCGTTTAATGCTTGGAATCTCAGATTCAACAATTATGCCTAGAAGCAAAATATCTAAGACCCACTACTGTGATTGATCATTTGGTAGTTCAATAAGACTAGTATAATTTAATCGGTTGGCTAGGGCTAGGAAGATTGAAGCAGTAAAAGCACAACCATAGGGCTGGGGATGAAATTCATAAATCTAAATCCCGCTCAATATTGATGTCAGATGCCGATTATTCTCCTACACCACTTTGATTGATTTAACACCATAAGCTAACAGTACTCTGGGAATATAACAAGAGACCACACACAGTCCTTAAGGAGGTCGCTTAAAAGACAGAAAATACAGGGACTAGCCAAAAGTGTTTTATCAGAAAAAGAGAGTTGAACACAGATCCCTACAACCCTTCACTACACTATATTCTTTCTTGAAGAGTATTGAACCAAATAGCATCTACCTGAACTCAAAAAAAAAGCTAGCAACCTCCGACACTGAAACATAATCGGTAGGAAGAACCTGACGAAAATAAGCACGATTCGTCATAGTCAAATGAAATACACAAAATCAAGGCCAGCAGTACCCTTCCCTCCTTGTTCCTTACTTGTATAATGAATGGTAATAGAAACTAATCTCTAGGAAATGTAAACACATTATATCGCTAAGTAGCAGACAGTCGCTCTTTTTATCGGTCTCTTGTCTCTTGCATACTTCACTCATCACCGAAAGAAATCCAATCCAGCATAAAAGGGTTATAATCCTATCCCTTCTCATAATGAGAAGCCCTTATCACTATCACTGAGAACGTAGGTTTTATCTCTTGGATAAATTGCTGTTCTACCTTACATAAATAGGATCCTACTCAATTCCATACTGAATTTTGAGCCTGCGCCATCACAAATGCCATGTAATAGTGTCGTCGCAGTTAACCTTAAGACTGGTGCAAACTCAAAAGTTTAAGTAGGCATACCTGGCCATGATGCCATGGACAAGTACAATAAGATGATCTGGCCGGCGATCCCCGTGTAAAGACATGGACGAAGAGACGGAATCACCAACTGTGGTACTCATTGCATGAGCATTCAAGTTTTGATTATGCCATCTGTTATTTACCCCTGAAAATATCAGCTAATACTTTTAAAACAAAACTTGAAAAAACAAATCGTTTCTACCCAACAATCATTTATTTGCAAAAAAAAAATTCGAAATCATTTATTAACGAATCTGCATAAAATCGATTCGACATTTATATTGGCGCATTGTGAATTTAATTTTGTCCTTGAAAACTAACAATAGACGCAATATGTGGCATCTACGCAACGAAAACCTAACCTAATTCACTAAACAGAGACTCCAACACGCAAAATTAACTGAAGAATAACAACAAATCAATATAACATAATAAAAAAAATGATGAAAATGAATAATGAAAAGTAGTAGTTGGTAATTAAAAAGGAGAAAATTACGAGAGAAATGACAGGAAGCAGAAGAGGAGCAAAAATGGGAAGACGACGTCGTATTGAAGGAAGAAGAGGAATAAGAGTGGGGAATATTAGCGCGATTATTGGAGGAGGAGAAAAGAGAAGAGTGAGTAAAGCTGCGGCAACGCGCGTGTAACACACCTACCGTCGGTGTTGCTGCCATCTACGCCACTCTTCTCCTTTTATCTTTTATTTATTATACAAAACAAAATCCCTAATAATTAATTAATTAAACAACACCTATCTATATCATGTCAATTATGGTTATGGAGTATTCTTTTCAGGTCTACCATCCAAACAACTTGGGTCAAACTTTGGTCTTCGGAAATACTATTCATATAGAGGGAGGGCAACCATTTTTTTTGTTTTTTTAGTGACGAGCTCCAACGTGATAGCCTGCAAATCACATATGTCAGATAAGTTATCCGAGGATAATAGGCTCAAAGTCTAGATAGACTCAGGCCATAAACACTCCATAATATTGCTCTTGGGGAGGCTTCAACTTGGTCTTTTGGGGATTTTCACCCTTAAGCCTTGAAGACAACCATTTTATTTTTGATAAGGAGTATTTCATATATTTTAAGACGGTCAATTACAAGTATAATGTTGACACCTCCTTTGYATCTAAAATTTTGTAGTCAATTGAATTATCGCAATGGATATTGCAAGCTCTTCAACACCCGCACCACCTCTCACCACCTTGTCTTGGCTTCGTTCATTTATGGACAAATGCAAAGTGGAAAAGAATGGTTCAAATTTTACCGATTGGGATGCGCAACTCCGCTTTGCGGTGGAAGGGGACAACAAGCTTAAGTACCTCATCGAACCCTCACCTCCAACTCAAAATTCTAGGTCAACTAATGCCACTAGAGAGGCCTACGAGACCTACCAAAAGTAATCTTCCGTGATCAAAAATGTTTTGATCTTCTCTATGGAAACGGATCTCTAAAGAAGTACCATTAAGATGAGCACCGCTTAAGAGATCTACAC
>VHZZ01000619.1:7487-22515 GCA_009801015.1 Silene noctiflora | reverse complement strand
CTTGATTCGCCCTCCGTGGAACCCGCCACGGGAGGGGATGTGCACATTAATGAACAGGGTTTATCGCTCGGATAAGATGAGCGGGGCTTAGGGGGAACGGTTGCGGTCCCCCACTGGCAGGGCTACACACCTTGGGTGTGTAGTCAGTGATGTGGAGAGATGGAGGAGTTTGTGTGTGGTTTGAATATGATATTGCCTTTGGTTGTTTTTCTTATCAGTAACTGACCCCAATTTTGTGTTTGTAATCTGTGATGATCCATTCGAGAATGGTGAGCAGTTGTTGAGCAGGTACAGCTTATATGCGCATGGGATGGCTGGGTGATTATCACGAGCTAGAGGCTTCAGCTGTGTTTGAGTTTAGTAGCTAGTGTTTGGACTTGAGTTTGAGTTGTACCTTTTTTGATCTTGTTTCTTTGGTCAGACAGTTTGATGTAATCGGTTTAAGCTATTATTTAAATATGTTTCTTTATTGTCTGATGATATAAATTTCCTTGGGAAACCGAGATGGTAGTACCTTTATGCTCAAGGTGGCCTTGGTAAGGCACTTTGGAGTGTGGGGGTGTTACAAGTGGAGTCTTTCACTGTTATGACGTGGACCGGGCTTCGTGGGGTGCACCGGAGACTTTTGGTCGGGGTTTCTTCGTAGGTCTGTGGGGAGCTAACTACGGGAGCCAGCTGGACGACCAGGGGCAGTGGTTTGGAGGAGGCTATGATATTCCTCCCCCTACCTACGGAGGGGAGCCGGGTGCAGGACCGTCGGGGTTCAGCGGGGGTTATGATGCTAGGGGATCTTTAAAAGCAGGCCATGAGGAGGAAGAGGAGGATGATAGTTAGAGTTGTTTCCTTGCTTTCTTATTTAGCTGTTTTTGTTGGATTTCTTACTTTACATTTGGTGCCTTAAGGCACGTTGCTTAGACCATATTTGAAGATCGGCCTTAAGGCCTAGACTACTTTATTTCAGATGCCATCGGTTAGCGGTGACTTGGGATGACCTCGGGTCATCATGGTGATCTTATTGCAGGTGCAGAATGTTGGTATCTTTGTTGTTGTTGCGGATTTAGGTGTGTTATGCCCTATGAGAAATTGACCGAGTGTAAGGTGTACTCGATCTAGTAGATCGAACTCGGCCGAGTACCAGCAACACTCGACCGAGTGCCATCTGGGCAGGGAAGTTGAGTTTCTGGTCATTTTGAGCACTCGACCGAGTGCATTGTACTCGATCGAGTGCTGGAAACTCGACCGAGTGTGTGTGACTCGACCGAGTGTTATTAACTCGGCCGAGTGTCTGCAGTTTAGTCTAGTATTTAGTTTCTTTTGTTGCATGTTGTCTTAGCACGTGTCAGATGTGGATGACAAGAATGACATATATATGTATGCATGTGGGTTACCTGGAGACCTGAACTTCGGGGAGGAAAAGTGATTTCGTGGGTTGGTATTGTATGAGCAAAAGCCCTGTTTCTTGACCTTGATTGGTTGACTGACCCGATGTTGAATCCGTTATGGGGGTATGGACCACCGAGCCGTGACCGTGCTTGACCGGAAGGTGAATTTCAGGGGCGAAGTTCCTTTTAAGGGGGGTAGAGTGTGTTGTGCGCGTGAAAAATTTTGTGAATCGTTTTGCTAAAACACATGTGAAAACGTACTATGTAGATGTATCGTTATGAGATTCTATTACATTGTTTATTTTATGTCAAAAAAAAATGTTGTTGATAATACTATGCGATTGGCAATATTATGTTAATTGATGATACAAGTATGTGATTAGCGATGGTATTTAAACGTATGCGTGTGATATTGATACTATGACAAGACCAGTCTTTGTGATGTGTGAAAATGGGAAGGATGGTGTTGACGTAACATTGAGTCTACAGATGGCGATGGTTAGTTGAGTCGTAGTTCGTGAGGGACCTTATAAGTTGAGACTTAGAATTCGTCAACCGTAAGGGTTGGGAGTTGAACTTCGGGGACGAATTTCTCTTTTACGCGGGGAACATCGTAATACCCGTCCCTTGGGGGGACCCTTTGACTAACTGTAGTTGACTATTCTGACCTTAATCATCAAGGCGGAGCCTTTGTCTAACTTGGGACTCGACCTAGTGGGTGAGACTCGGTCGAGTAAGTTGCACTTGACCGAGTACAGGGGACTCGGTCGAGTGTGTTGGCACTCGACCGAGTGCGTCGTTGTCAGCGTGATAATATATTACGCGTGAGCCAGAATTTCCGGAATCAGTTTTTTCTTTCTTTTCCCTTTCTTCCCCAAAACCCTAAATCGACACATCTCTCCCATTCACTCATCCCTCACCTTGCTAAGCTTATACCTAGGAGACTATCACGGGAATGGAAGTTTACGCCGACTCCGACTTATCCAGTCGACCGTACGATAAGGTAAGTCACCGTCACCGTCTGTATGTCTTTGGTTAGGGTTATATTTGAGTGTAATCGAGTTGTACCGTTGTTGTAGGTGTTTACGTCTATATGCGAGGCTCGTGTGATTAATTGATGATTGATGCTACTTGGAATGCAGTACAGGTAGGATTTTGTAATGTGCTTTATGATGTTATTCTATGATTGTTATGGTATTGTGATGGCGGAGTTGTTGTGGTGGATATTGGGGTTGGGTGTGATTGGTATTGTGATATTGTTTGTGAGCCATTGTGAGAGGTGGTCTCACCCCCATTGCTCGTCTCATGCGTTCTCTCAGCGTAGAGGGGATGTGCACATTAAGGGACTTGGGTTATTGTGGGTGGTTTAAGTGGTTGGTTGCGGTCTTCCATTGGCAGGGCTACATACTTTGGTGTGTAGTCGGTTACTTATGATGTGGTTTGGTGAGGGTGGTGATGTGGTGGTGTGGTACTTTTACGTTATTGTTTGCATTGTATTGTATATAGTTATTCATTTGACTGACCCCATTTAATGGTTTAAAAACTGTGGTGATCCATTCGGGGATGGTGAGCAGGCTGACTTGCAGGTGTAGTTGTTGTATTGGATGCTTGTCCGTGATCATCATGTTTGGGGATGGAAGATCGCTGACGCGGTTATCAGGATAGTTAGGATGGAGTCCACAGTTTTACTAATATAGTAATGTCGCTTTATATATTTTGTCCACATAAAAACGTAATTAGTAGAGTGTTGTTCCTTTATGGTCTGTTTGATATTACTTGCCTCGGGTAACCGAGATGGTAGCACCCTTGGTTGTCAGAGAAAGTCTAGTACAGGCTTCCTTGGTAAATGGGGGTGTTACAACTCATTTTTTAGATGTAACTTTAATGCTTTAAGAGTGTAATTTTAGTCCATGAATGTAACTTTAATCATTTACGAGTGTAAATTCAATCATTTAAGACCATATTTTATATAAAAATTTGAATTTATGTTATACAATACTATTTTAAATTTATAAATTTGAATTTATGTAATTTTAATGATTTATATAACTTTTATAATTTTTGAGTGTAACTTTACCGTTTTGCAGGTGTAACTTTACCGTTTTACAAGTGTAACTTTAGTATTTTTGAGGTCATTTTATAGAAAATTATGTAACTTTATTACATGTTAAATTTATGTAATTTTTTCACAAGTTTATATAATTTCTTTAATCTACGAATGTAACTTTAGTCCTTTAAAAGTGTAATTTTAGTCATTTACAGGTGTAACTTTAGTCTTTTAAAAGTGTAATTTTAGTCCTTTACAAGTATAACTTTAGTCCATGTCGGTGTAACTTTTGTTCGTTTAAGGGTGTAACTTTTGTCCAATGTTGGTGTAACTTTAGTCATGTTGGTGTGTAACTTTAGTCTGAAACCACCATGGCTGCCACCACCATTACCACAACTAGCACCAACCACCCAACTCATGACCACCACCACCCAAACCGCCTCCGCGCCAACTCCACGACACCATCACCACCTCGCCGCCATCTGACTGTCAACCACACCAATTAAAATTTAAAAAAAAAAAGAAAAAAACTTAGATCTAAACACCAACGACCACCATCACATATCTGTCCTCCGGGGAACAACTCTTCCAACCACCACCACTAACCCACGCCTACAACAAAGCCCAAAAAACCACCACAACACCGCCAACATTGACACAATAAAAAAAAAAACAGATCTAACCATGGAGGATGAGAGGAAAACGAAATAAAGGGAAAGAGGAGTTGTGGCGACAGGGAAGACGATAGGAGAAAGAAATAAATGGGAAGAGGAGCGGTGGAGTGATGGCGACGTAATGGGGTGGCCGCGAGGAAGTGGCAGGTGGTGTCGGCGTGGATCTGGCGGTATGGGTGTTGTTGTGGTGAGAGGCGTGGCTGCTGTGGTGCTTGTCGTCGATGGAGGTGTGAGCAGTGGGTGTTCTCGATGTGGGTGGTAGGCGTTGTCGGTGGAGGGGATGGGAGAGAAACAGTAGAAAAATGAATGAAAAAAAAAGTAAATATAAATAAATAGAAAAAACAGTAAATGTAAATAAAGCACAAAGATCCTAACTTAATCCTCGAAGAGAAGCTCAATAGCAGGCCAATATTTGGATAATTCCTCCAAAAACCATCTCCTGTGCTCAGGACTCTCACGCCTAGCTAAAATCTTATGAGTTCTCTCCTCAACATCCATCTTAAACCAGGCCTGGTACTCCTCCACTTTTTTTTGGTAGGAAAATAATCCACCACTTCATCTTCACCTTCACTAACTGGATTTATGGAATCAGGCACCAGATCAGGACTAATAGTTGCATGCATGCAGGTTTTAGGGAAAATAGAAGAGTCCAACCACAAAGATGAAGACACAATCTCGTTTGATTCAAGAGATGCCTTGCCATCGCAGATCCAACTATCATATTGTTCGATTTCATCAAAAACCTCAGAAGTTTCAGATAAGGTAAGTTCATCAAACGAAAACAACCCAAAAAGACAAGGAGGATCCTCGTAATCAGGGAAAACAATGGACATTTCTAGATCCATTTGAAGAGAATGGTGAAGACGAGGGATGAAGAGTAAGAAGGATTTGTGCGATTATAGAGAGAAGTTTCGAGAAGAATGGCGGAAGAAAGTGAAAGGGAAGATGAGAAATAAGTCTTGCATTTTAGGGTTTGTTCTAAATTTGGAGGGAGTCATTACGGATAAGATTATGGCTAATTGGGTTTGGGCTGCAAAATTAGTCTGTAAATAGTTGGGTTAATCAAGTAATGGGCTGATAATACAATGGCAACTTTTGTAAATAAGAAAACATTATAAGGACAAGCTTGTCATTTCTCATTGAAAAAATTTGCCAAATAGGGAAAGGGGGAAGAAAATCAAATTAGTGTATTTTAAGAAAGAGGGAAGATAATAGAAAATTGGAGAGAGTATATATATATCCCGTGTATATTTCTTATATGAGTTTTATTAAGTAGACGCATTATTGTGGAGGACATCTATTCCAAAAACTACATGTATCTTGTGTTCATCTTGCCTACTTGTGGTTTATGGAGGGGATTGATTGGGGATGTTGGTTAATGATGTTGCATTGTTAAGGAGACGTAAGACGGGTCGGCAGACCGTCTTACGCTTTGTTCGCCTCTTGGAACTTCCCACTCCAAGAGGGGCGTGTACTTTAATGGCTTGAGTACAGAGGGACTCGTATGGTGTCACGACGGCTGGCAGGGGTCTGGTTAGCCACCGGGCCCGGTACCACGGGTGTGTCCCGAGTACCTTGTTACGGACTGCGGTCCAGCTGTTAGGTGACGGTGTTGAGATGCCGTCACCGGGTTTTACATGGAGGATGAATGAAGTTTGAAGGACATGTGTTTACTAATTTATATTACCTAAGCAACTAAATTTAAACCAAAATTCCTACTATACTAGAACATCTTCAAGTTCAATATCATCAATTTCGTCACTCTTCTTCAAATCATCTCCAAATGTATTTATGAATTTTGAGGGTCTAATTTCTTCAATTTAGGGTTTAGATGGTGACGGTAGTTTATATTTTTATGTGATGTGTTCAAATTCTTTGTTTAATTACATCTTTACTTACTAATTTGGGTTTACTTTATTTCATTTCAAAGAACAAACCCAGAAATTCCTTTTATTAACTCTAATACCCAAAATATTAAATTAAGGAGTAAAGAAGAAGAAGATGAAGAAGAAGGGGAAGAAGAGGAAGGGGGAAATTAATAATGATAAGAAACTGAGAAAAAGGGTATTTTGATCATAAGCAAGCACATTTTGGGGGAAAAATTTAAATATACCAGAATATTCCACATTTTTTGGCCTGAGTTGGATTTTGGTATCAAAATTTAAAGTTTTGATGTTGAAAGGTAGTAAATTTTAAAAAAGATTACAAAAGGGAGTAATTTTGAAAAAGTGATATATAAAAAGGAGTAATTGATAATTTACTCTATCGAAAAAATAGTCTTAAAAATCTCACACTTTAAGTATGATTTTTACTCATTAGAGTACTTTTTGCACCAAACTTCCATTTGTGTACGCTTACCTAAAACATCAAACCTAATTCTCTCTATTGTCGACAACTTAACCTTCTTCAACCTTTTTAAAAAATTTCAATTATGAATGATTATTCGAGTGACAAGGAAGTATTTAATTCGTTAATCCTATATTAATAAGGATTATTTCATATGAATAATCCATCCTATTGTTGTACCACCTATATTAATACATCCTTTACAATAACCCACAATAATCCTACCTATTACAAGACCTTCCCATTATGCACTAAGGTGAACGGCTACCTGTTACACAGGTAAACCCTAATATTAAGTAACTTAAACCTGACTTTTTTTGTTTCGTTTTCAATCTTCCACAGCACACTTCACCTGTCTCTCTCACTTCCCCTCTCTCACGCCATTAATCTCTCTATTGTGAAGCTTCTCCAGGACGACATTGATCAACATCATTTGCGGCATACGCCATTGATCATCTTCAATGGATTTTAAAGTAAGTTTTCCACCAAATTTATTAAGTGTTAGGTTAATTTCAAATTAATTCGACAAATTAATTATAAATATTGTTAATTTTGTTAATGTTGATGTTACTTATGATGATGCTTAATTTGAAATTAATTTTGACAAATCCTTTTCTTTGATTAACCTTGAAATAAATTAGAAACCCTAATGTGTATATACTGTTATAATTTAGGAAAATCCTTGGCAAAGTGTATCCTTGAAATTGTGTATGGAAGTTCTTTTGCTAGGAATGATAAGTGTCTGAGTTATAAGGGTAAGTGTTTTAGGACTGTTGGTGTAGACTCGGATGAACTATGTTGGTTTACTATTTTAGAGGAGGCTGAGAAATGTGGGAAGTTTAGGAGAAATGCTGATGCTATCTTCTATATGATACCTGGTGTTGGCTTGCAAAAAGTTGAAGATGATAAAGATGCTGAAGTAATTCGTAAACTGGCAATAGTTAGTACGATGGTTGAGTGTTAGTTAGTTGTTGAAAGTGATGTGGAGGAGGTATTGAATTTAATAATGTCACAGGGGGATTTTTCAAAATATAGTCAGCCCTCCCCCAAAAGTTGACTCCTAGAAGGAAAACAGTGGCTAAGAAAAAAAATACAGATGCTTCTCATACATGGGGTCCACATAAGCCTTCTCCCACTTTTGAAACCCTAAGGGAATCTAATGAAAAAGCCTCAAAAAAAGTTACCACTTCTTCTCTCACATCGTTGAATACATTTACTTCTGATAAACAAAATGAACCATCTCCAAAAATCATTGAAAATACTACCCATGACACTTCCGCAATCAAAAATAGTGGTTTAGATTTCACTTAACCTTCTTATGATTTCACTCAAAACTACTATGATTTCAATGACATAAGAATATCAGATCTGTTTGATTCTTATGAGGAAAGTGCAGATATAGTTGGTTTGTCTTATAACTTTGATGAGGAGGAGTGGGATGACTTGAGTGAGGGAGATGATCCTGGTTATGAACCTGATTTTGAGGAAGGTGTAAGTGATAAAGAGGATCATTTGAGTGATGTGCAGTTAGTTGATGAGGAAGTTCCAATAATTTAACACGAGGATTTATATGAGCTAGTTGAAACCTTCATTGAGAGGGAAGATATTCTGTTGAGTGATACCTCCGATGAAGAGTTGAACTGTAACATTTTTTGTTAGGCGTGCCCTCATATTGGATTATATTGGTATTGAATTTTCTAGTGAGTGCTATAAAAGTAAGATATGCAATAGTCTTATGGATGAAGTTAGGTGGACTATTCTATGGTTGATGCTATGAGCTGCGTTGTTGAGGTACGCGTGATTAGTTGAGTTAGTGTCGAGGATGGAGGATGAGAGTTGAGTGATGTTGGTTGGCGGCGTGGTATATGTACATGCTATACAGGTATGGGTGTGAACGTCGAGGACGAAATTCGTTTTTAAGGAGGGAAGACTGTAATACATCCGTTTTATGGTCTTAGGTTACTCGGCCGAGTACGGGGTAGTCGACTGAGTAGGCAGTGCAGTGGTTTTAGTCAGGCTTATGACTTGTGGTTATTCGCTCGAGTATGTGGGAACTTGATCAAGTGTGGCGTACTCGGTCGAGTATGTCAGGTACTCGACCGAGTGCATGGTTCAGTTACGTTGTTTTCCGCGGTTTTGGTTAAGATTATTAGAGAAGTATAAATATCATGTAATCAGTTTCTAAAATCATTTTCACAAACCTAAGCTACGTTTCATTCTTCTCTAATCATCATCATCATCTCCTAAGCCTAGATTGATCGATTGTGGGTTCTTCCATCTCGTTTCCGTGTCGATAGCGTGGGTAGGTCTTTAATATTCTTATTTCAGTTAATGGTTGTTAATTAGAGTTGTTGCAAACCCTAATTTGGGTTGGGTTGGGGGTAAAGATTGATTGTGTTGGTTGTGATTAGTATTGTTTGATTACTATTATTATAGGTGACGACGTGGTACTCATTGTGCATTTGTATGATTGACTACACTGTGACGGATTGCGAAAAGGTAGAGTTTTCCTACTCAGTTGGTTGCATAATTGATTATAAGATGGTATTTGAGATTGATTGATGGTAATATAATTATGATTGTGGATTGTGATTATATCGGTGATGGTATGTTGTTTTGTGAGCCATTTCGAGAGATAGTCTCACACCCATTGTTCGCCTCTTGTGTTTCTCGGCGCAAGGGGGATGTGCACATTAATGGACTTGGGTTCGCTCGTTGCGATGAGCGGGCATTTTGGTCGTAAGGCCGCGGTCTCCACTGGCGGTGTGGATTACCTGTTGCGATGGGTAATCTGGCAGGGATACACACCTCGGTGTGTAGTTGGTTATTGGTTACTATGGAGTTTGGAGGATTGATTGGTTACCGTTTGATTGTATTGTGTTATTGTGAATTCTTATTTTAGTTATGCAGTTGACTGACCCCGTTTTAAGTTTTGAAAACTGTGGTGATCCATTCGGGGATGGTGAGCAATTAGCTTAGCAGACTATTGTTGTTGATATATCTTGCGGGGATTGGACAGGGCTGAGTTACCACCGGTTTTGTAGTTTAGCTTCCGTCGGTTTAGTCTTATCACTTTATGTTACAGTTATCTCCTTCGGAGTTAAGACTTGTATTTTCTTTAAGACTTGTAATTTGTGTACTTAAATCTTTTGCATTATAATTTGTTTTATAATGGTTACAGTAATGCGTGCTACCTCGGGAAATCGAGATGGTGGCACCTTTATACATTGGGTAGTCCTTGTTAAGGTACCTTGGTGTATGGGAGTGTTACATGAACCAAGCAAAGGATAAAGTGAAGGCTTGGAATGCTAAAGTTCCAAAAATAGAAAAACGACTACAACTTGAAGCTGGATCCACACTGTTACCTGGTCAGGAAAAAGAAGTTGTCAAAGAAAAAGTGGTGCATGGTGAATCCAGTGGACCTAGTGGAAGAGTAAGTGATTATGATGATAGCGGTGATGAAATCCACACACCTGTAGAAAGTGAAGAAGATATTGTGCCAGGTAAGAGGAAAAGATCAACTCTCCATGTTGTTAATGAGAAAACAGACTTTAGTAAGTTGAAGTAGTTTGTGGGGATACAATTTCCAAACAGAGATCAGTTCAGAGACTGTATAACTAGATCACAGTAGCTCAAGGGAGAAACCTCACATTTGATGTGAGTGACAATGGAAGAGGCCAAAGACTTGGAATGAGGTGCTTACCAAGCTGTCCATTCAAGTTATATGGTAGTTGGGATAACAAAGTAGCTTGTATTCTTGTCAAATCTGTACATCCACAACACACTTCTCACAGAAATATGGAAAGTAACAGACAATTGAAGCCCACATGGTTAGCTAAGCAATTCTTATAAGTCTTTAAAGCGAGACCTCGCTGGCCATCTAAAGATATTATTGAAACTGTGAGAAGGGCTTACAAGGTTCTAATTAAAAAGAATTTTGCTAGCGAGGTCAAGTATCATGCTCATAAAATGTTACATGGTTCAATGAAGGAGCATTATAGCAAACTTGGTAGTTATTTGCAAGCTCTGTCATAAGGAAATCCATAAAGTGTTTTAAAAATGGTAACAAACCCTAATGGGACAAGTAACATACCTGTTTTCCAGAGAGTGTTTATTTGTTTTGATGCTCTGAAAAAAGGATGGATTGAAGGATGCAGGAAGATATTATGCATTGAAGCATGTTTTTTGAAAAAAAAAATGGGGGGCTAGTTGACTGGGGCAATTGGTAGAGATGCCAATGAATAAGTGTACCCTCTAGCATGGGCTGTAGTTGAAGGGGAAAACAATGACTCTTCTGAGTGGTTTTTTCAGCAACTTAAGGATAAGTCTTGGAGAGAGGGATGAAGCTGGATGGACAATCATTTTAGATCAACATCTGGTAAATTTCTATCCTAAAAATATTATAATTATCCCTATTTAGTGTTAAGCCTGGATTCTCCACTGAAAATTCAGGGTAATTTCCTACCCTGATCTGACTGTCAGGGCACAATAACGTCAGGGAAGGTAAAGAATGACGCCAGGCAAGGAGAAGAAATTGTTCGAATATAAGGGCAATATTTGACCGAGTCTAACATAATTCTACAAGGATATTTTCAGTATTATTAGGCCAATTAAAGAGCATTAATGGAGGAGATTATATCATGAAGATTCTGCAATTAAGCTACTAATTAAGCGTATTGAAGGGCAATTAATGGAATTATTAATAGAAAATATTACACAATAATGGAGATGATTATTGGACCGTACAAACCAAGCTATATAAGGAAGCTGTCAAGATCATTCTCAGACACACCACAACATACGATAATACAATTACAGTCATAATATAGCTATACTCACATAAAATATAGATTTTTGTGCTGATTATACTAGAACTCGAGGATATACATAGTGAAATCCTCTCCTGGCTTGGTGCTCGTGGTTTTTTTTCCCATTTTTAGGGTTTTCCACGTACAAAATTGATTGTCTTATTATTTATTTTATTCGTTTTACATTACGTATTCCATAGCCTACCCCACCTTCAGTATAGATTATTAGAACTAGTCGACCCTGTCAGACATAACCCTGACCTATTTTAGCCTCGTGCAAAATCCATACAAAACAATTGGCGCCCACCATGGGGCATCTAGCTCATTAAAATGTTTTTTCCCTTATTCACAAAAAATACCAAAAACCAACAAAAATGGCACAACTAACCGAACCCTATTTTCCTTAATCATCAAGCATTTTGACTTCTCGAATTTTGGGAGTCCAAGTGGCACTAAAAATGCTGTCCACCTTGAAGATGAGGACGTCCCTAAAAATGATGAAGGTAAGCCTGATGAATCAACGACAGTAGTCCAGGAAATAAAAAAAAACTCAATGAAAAATTTGAAAAAAAATACCTGGAGTACCTGCTATCCTGGAGGACACCGCCCCAGATAGTTATGCCGATTCACCCTTCATAGAAGACATAGCCAGGTGGATCTTCCAAAGAAATTCGCGATTCAATCCATGAAAATCTATGACGGAACTTCAAATCCCCAAAATCATGTAGCCCTATACAAGAAAAAAATGTTGGCTGCATCCGTTCCCAGTGAGTTCAGGCAAGTCTGCATGTGTAAGGGATTTGGAACGACCCTGACCGGTCCGGCACTGCAGTGGTATATCAATTTGCCAACTGGAAGCATCAAATCCTTTGCTGACCTCATCAACAACTTCAACTAGCAGTTCGCAAGCAGCATGAAATTGGAGAAACGGTCCAGTGATCTTTACAGGATTACCCAGAAGTCAGGCAAGACTCTCAGGGTATTCCTTGCCATGTTCGACAAAGAAAAGGTGTCCATTCCCAGATGTGAAGTTGGAACAGCAGTAGAGGCATTTAGGCAGGGACTACTACCGAATAGTGATCTCTCTAATGAACTCACTAAGTACCCCTGTCATACCTTCGAAGATGTTCAGGACAATTATACCCTTGCTTACATCAGGCTAGAGGAAGACAAACCCTACAAAGTAGGAACCCCCAGTAGTTCCAAAGAATACAAAAAAACGAACAGGAAGAGCACTAGCGGAGGAATCAGCCACAAATCAGCCCCATATTCTAGACCTGATCGTTCAGAAGTTAACCTGACATATGAAAAACATGATAAGGCTATAGTTCATCCACCTATTTATGAACATTCAGTGTCGACATTGCAGGATTAATCCAGCGACTTGACAACATGGAATCGGCAGTCAGATGGCCTAGGAAGTCATAAAATCTCAATCTATGGAAGGACCATACCAAATGGTGCGAGTTTCACGTGGATATAGGGAATACAACGGAGGGCTGTTTTACCCTCGAGAAAGAAGTACCCTACATGTTGAAGGCTGGATATTTGAAAGACCTAATCAAAACCAGAGGTAGAAATAAAGATCAAAGTAGTAACACCCCAATTATCTAGCTAAGATAATTGAAGGGAATTACCATCTCGGTTTCCCGAGGTAGTGATTTCGAAGATACAACAAGAAGCCTTTATTATAAATATCAGTTTAGTGAATTACATAAATCTAAACAAATGAATAAATAAATACAAGTCATACTACTACGACCTATCTCATGCCGACTCGACTCCAAGTCCAAAGCGCGGCCCAAGTGATCACATCAAAAAGCATAACCTGTACTCAATCTGCTCCCCATATGATCGGAAATATCATATGGATCGACACACGCCACTCCGAAAATAAGATACAATTTACACAACACACAACACGTCAGTTTCAATAATTAATATGAGACACAACATATGAAATATGATTATGCAACACGACAATGAAATACATGTGATACAACCTCCAACCACACCACACCGTTACCGGGACACACCCAGACGTACCAAGAACCCGGTGACGGCACCGCGACACCAACCACCAAAACAGTTGGACCGTAGCCCGTAAAAAGGTACTCCGGACACACCGGTGGTACAGGGCCCGAGAAAGACTCGGATCCCCTGCCAGACGATGTGACTCAACCTCACGTGTCCCTCCGTAACTCAAGCCATTAATGTGCACATCCCCCTCGGAGTGGGAAGCTCTGAGAGGCAACCCTGGCGTGAGACGGTCTCCCAACCGCCTCAGGTCTCCAAAAGAATGAGTAGCACCACCGTACACCGGCAACAACCTCCACAATACATATAACTCGATATGCATGACCAACACAATAAATGAAAGATACCACTCAATATGCCAATTACCGACTCATAATGATACACGGTCCCCAAATACAAAATGAATACCAATTCCTCAACACTACCAATATCATGTCATAAAATGTATTTCCCAATAACATATGAATAACTATAAACACGTTATAATGCAATGACATTCATCAATGACTCACATAACCATCCAAATATATTGAAACCGAGTAGGATTAACCTACCTTTTAGCATGTTCCGTCAAATAAACAAGCAAACGGAAAGAAATGCGCTCCTCCACAAAGTCGTCACCTAATTACGGTAATTAAATATAATTACTAACTAATCAAATTAAATTAAATACGTATTTTAAATAAACAAAACCCGTCTTAGTATACTACCTAAACCCGTTTCAATACTCAATTAAACCTCAACCTCCCACCACCTACGACCGCCACGGTGGGCCACCACCACCAGGCATGGTGGGCCACGGCCAGCAGCACCCACAACCGGTAGCAACAACCAAAACACCAATAACAACCCAACAAAAATAACAACAAACAACAACAATCGACGCATCAACACCACACCACCACACGATCACCACCGCGGCCACCATCTCCTGCCGCCACCATCATTCACTGTCGCCACCACAAACCACCGCAAGCCCTCACCAGCTGCGCCAACAACCAATAAAAGTGACAAACACGCAACAACAAAATGATACAACCAGCCCAACACCCCTCCTTTATACCCTATTTTCTACCACCAAACACCACCTATTCCACCACCCAAGACCACCACTCCACTCTCCTCTCCACCCTCGACAAAACTCACCCAAAAGCAGCCCAAGTAGGCCACGAAAACCGCATCTAAAATCTATCTTAAGACGGACGCAAAACAACCATTATACACCTTTATAAACTCGGTCAAACCCAAATTTGGGTGGTCTGACTAGGTGTCGCAACCCTCTCAAAAATACATTACCCTAGGTACAGCAAATGAATGTAGTATTTAGGGGTCGAATCCACATGGAGTACGGTGGTTGTTACTTAGTTGCGATGGCTTGAATTTTACCTTGGAAGGTCACGAAGTATGGGGGGTTTGTTGATTTATGCAAGTAAAATATAAATGCAAACAATGAAATAAAAGTCGTCTAGGAAGTTCGGTTTGTACATGCAAATTAACATATGAATTAGCTGTTAAATTAGCGAACACAAATTATCATCTAGGCCTAACGACACCCAGATTTCACTATAGCATCGACCTTAAATCGGGTCCTAACAAGCTTTCCCTATGAGCTAGGTCGATCTATTACACATGTTAGTTATAATACATTTTCGTGCCTCTCGACTTATAGAATGTATAACAAGTTTAATCCTAGAATGTGATCAATAAACTAAGATTAACATTACAAAGCAAGCA
>VHZZ01000618.1:155947-185500 GCA_009801015.1 Silene noctiflora | reverse complement strand
GACTAAAATATAGACTCGAGCGAACTAAGTATACAGCCCCGCCATCCTTGTGGTTCGACACCCTTATTATACTACTTAATTTGGTTTTTTATAAATTGTTTTTGATTAGGGAGTCGACGACAAAAATCCCCACACATCAGTATACTTTTGGTTGCATTAATATTGTCAATGAAAAATGGGGTGAGTCAGGTTAGAGGGATTAGAAATTTAGGATTAGTAAGGGTAGATTCGAGGTTGTAAAAGCTATTCCATATAATGGTATGAACTTTGAGGTTACTAGTTTGATTGATTTAGATAGATTGAGGTCAATTTAGTTATATTTTCTTATCAACATATGTTTTTAAATGTCGAGAGATATTGTTCTATTTTCACTCCGTCAATCTAAGGTGTGAAAGATATTTATTTATTTTTATATCGATTTAAGTGTTGTATTAAAATCATGATATTCTTTTTAAGTAATTTTGTTAATACATTTTTCAATTTATTACCTACAACCAATCATCAATTTTTTTATTGAAATCCTGAGCGCGGGAAGGGGAGTGATAGAGAGGGAAGGGAAGTGTGTGGGGCAATGGGGAGGCCAACGTCGGACGATGGGCGAAGTCGGCCAGTATGAGGTTGCCGACGACAATATTGGCCGAAGTTTGTTAATGGAGGCGGTGAATGAAGTAGACGGTGGTTGGTGTTAGTGACTTGGTGGTGAAGGGAGATGGGACAAAAAAATCAATTGAGTGAGTGATGAAAAAAATGACAAGGGTAATTTGGTACAAAGCGTCTCCTTTGTGACGGGTCACAAATGAAGACGGGTAATGCCACTCACAAAACGAATAGGGGGATAAGGTGGGGACACCCCCACTTGCTTTCCTCTCTCCTCTATTTGGGCATTTTGTCTCACAATTTGGTACCCGTCTTCTCATTTGTGACGGATACGTCCGTCACAAATGAGAATTAGTGAATTTGGTAAAAGTCGTATGTGAAAAAGTAAAATTCGTATGTGAAAAAGTACATTCCAAAATTTATTATATAAAAATCTTTATACGCAGTATTTTGCTTGCATTTTTTAAAGCAATCCGTGCACGAGAATAAAACTAGCACTGATTGAAGACAAAGAGGGGAATATCCAAGGAATAGTGAGGTCAGTGATAAAGAAGGCTCCAATGCTTGTTTATTAATTGTATTTGGTGTGGGCACACACACATAGACATTAGACACAGACACAATTTGCAGAAACTTCAAAAGTTAGAAACTTGACAGAGACTCCACCAAGGCACCAAACCATAGCTACAAGTTAAAATTAACAACCCCGGCCGCCACCTTGAGTAATCAGCAAGCAACAAGCCGTTCCTTCAATGTTTGTGAGTTAGGGAGACGAAGAAGAAGAAGACGAAGACGATGACGATGATGGCGGAATCACGACGCCAACTTAAGGCCATGCTCCGCAAAAACTGGCTTCTCAAAATTCGCCATCCTTACATCACTTTTACCGAGGTTTTAACCCTTTTTCTCCTAATTTCTATTTCTCAAATCACTGCATGTATTTCATCATGTAGTCGCGAATTCTTTAGGTTAGGACTCAGGACTGCCAGTTAAATGAGTAGGACACGTGCCCATATAAAAGTAGAAAGTTAGACACGGCTTTATAGGTGTCTGACACGTTTAGGCGTGTGTCCGACGAGTGTTGGTGTCCGACACGGTGTCGGACACGGGACGGCTGATTAAGAGAAGTGTCCGTGCTACCTAGACTGCCAGTTAAATAAGTATCTAGTCTTGCTCAAACTGCCTAGAACCGATTTCTACCTACTGTTGATTGCTGTTCGAACCCAAGTAACTATCTTTTGAATCTAGTACCGTAAATACTGAAATCTAGTCCATATTCTAATGTCTATACTCTTTAGTAACTATCTTTTGAATCTAGTACCGTAAATACTGTAATCTCTGATTATTAATCCACATTTTGTTTTTGTTCTTGTCTTTTTTAATGTAGATATTTCTACCTACGGTTGTGATGCTGATGTTGATTGCTGTTCGAACCCAAGTTGATACTCGCATGCATTCTGCTCAGCCGTATGCTGCCAATTTTTACTCAGTTTTACTTCTTTTCTGAATCTCTGTGGGATCATATCCTTTGTATGTGTGTACTTTATTCAAATTTGCAAAATATTTATAAACAGTTGAACAAGAGACTAAGAACATGTCTAGTATACTGAGATATTGATTGACGTTTTATACTCCGTATATTATTTATATTAAAGAACCTGATGCCTCATAAGGGGGAAATGACAGACTTGTCTCGTGAAACTGGGAAAATAGGAAAAAATTCTATCAAGCTGCATGGAATCTCCTCATTGCTCAATATTGTGGAGCTTAAGAGTCAGTAATTGGATTAAGAAGCTGTTGTCGACATGCATATGCTCTTAGGAAACTTACAGACGTTAGATATTGGCTGCTATTGTGGTTATTGCTATATTATTATTGTTGTCATCGTAGTTATACTCAATTTACTGATGTAAGAATGTGAAATAGTTGTCAAGTTCAGTGATGGTAGAAATTCTTTGTGACCTGTCACGCTGAATGCATGTAGGTATATCCGAAAAGATATGCTGGTGGAGGTGGGTAAAGGTAACATCTCCCCTCCCTTCAACCAGATTCTAGAGCGATTGGTGAAGAATAATGAGTGCTTGGCCTTTGCACCCAACTCACAAGAAACAAGAGTGATGATCAACCTGATATCACTGCAATTTCCCTTGCTGAAGGTTCGATTTGATGGATTTTTGTAACTTAAAGGTTCTTAATTGGTGCATAGATATTATCAGTACTCCAGGGGGCCTCTTAGCATCTCTGGTCATTGGGGGAGTTGGTCACTTTCAGTCTCTTTGTCTTCGCTTTAGAGATTATAGTTTGAGCAGTTATCATCTTCATAAGTCTCTGAGTCAGTCAAGAGTCAAGACAATAGGACCTTGTTGGTTAGGAAGGGCTAGTTAAGTATTGCCCCTTAAGAAAGCTGTTTTGACACTTCTGGTTCTAGGGGTATTTGGTGAATTTTCTCTCTTGACTATAGCTAAATAAGTCTTTTAGTTCAGGGCCATGGTTATCATGTGTTTACGTTATATCAGTTTTGGAGTCTTGATTTATCTTTTCAATTTTAACCTTGAAAAGTGTCCTGCACTAGTTTGCAGTGTCAGACTCTGGAAGCTTTAATAAAGCTTCAGCTTTTCAGGAACACTATTATCATGGTTTTACTTTCTTCATGTAGTCAGTTGCTAGAGTCTACAAGGATGAAATGGAACTTGAAGACTACATCCGCTCAGATCTGTATAGTACTTGCGATCATTTAAAGTGAGCTAACAAAATTCTATGTTCTTACAACATTATTTTTATTACATGATCTTGTTTTTTGTTTTCGTCTTACGAATGGTTATTTGTGGCTGGTTGCTGCCTGCTTTGTATTTCTTAATTTGTTTTTTTCTGCTTGTGCCCTTTGGCACAGATTTCTGTGCTTCTGGAATGAACAATTATTTTTTACTCACTTCTTTTCATATTATGTAGTAGCACCTTGTCGTCTATTTTAATTTGTTCAGGTCCAGTTTCTAAATGTTTTCTTGAAGCGCAGAGAGTCAGGGTAATGACATTTTCTCCACCTATATGTGCAAGCAGATAAATTTTGGGGGTCTAATGCATGCAGCATTTCCTCTGCAATAATACAGAGTTATTTTTTTTAATTTTTTTTCATATGACCTCGAGTATCTGACAACCATCTAATACTTGATGAATTTGCAGTTTTTTTTGTTTCCTAAAGGAAAAATAAAAAAACTACCAAAGACAATGTTCTCTATCTCCTCAGAACCATATATCTAATCCATTGCATAATGGTTTATGGTTTATCGCTTTCCTTCATTTTTATGTGATTGAAAAACCACTACCTTTTTCCCCAACACTTGAGTATTTGACTTTTACTACGATTGTCAAGAATTCTTTTGATTTATGTTAAGGACATATCAATATCTCATTTTTTTTCTTCCAGAAATTGCTCAAATCCCAAAATCAGCGGGGCAGTGGTATTTCACAGTCAGGGTCCTCAACTGTATGACTACAGCATTCGCCTTAACCACACCTGGGCCTTTTCAGGATTTCCTGATGTCAAAACAATTATGGATGTGAATGGTCCTTATCTCAATGATTTGGAGCTGGGTGTAAACACCATTCCAATTATGCAGTATGGCTTCAGTGGTTTCTTGACTGTATGATCTCTTCTCTAACCTTTAGCATTCTCATACCCACTTGTGCATTTTTTTAATGCTTAAAAAAGAAAACAAAAAATTAATGAATTGAGTTCAAATGAAACATATTAACAAAAATGGGTCCACGTAAGCTTGGATGGTAGGTTGGGGATACAGCTGTTCATATTTAGCGACAAAGATCCATACTAGGATAAGTAAATTAGCAAACATGTGTGGTGGACCATACTGCGTAAGAAGCATTTGAGGGAGATCTGTAACAAGCATTCGTCAACAATGGTTGGAAACTCATCATTGAAATATGTGTTTCTAACTTGCGTTTATAACATTATGATTACATCATGAATTTTAGGGTAATTAGTAATTTCCGCTTATAAGTACTACCATCAACTATATGGCGGCGATCTAGGTATTGATAGATGAACCAGCTCAACCAAAACCTTAAGGTGATGGTTGAGGCCCAACTATTATAAATAATCCTATTACGCTCCCTCACTCAAATGCCCATTGGGCTTGAAGAGTGGTTAGTGCACAGGCTCCCCCGTACCATGTGCTGAGGTTCCACTTTGTGAGTTTTCGAGGGGTTTTGAGGTTGCCAGGATTCGAACCCGTGACCTTCGGTCACACTGACTCTGATACCATGATAGATGAACCAACTCAACCAAAACCTTAAGGTGATGGTTGAGGCCCAACTATTATAAATAATCCTATTAGGTATTTGGTTGTCTCGGAGGTGGTTGTGATGATTTTGGTTAGGGGGCACTGGGCAGTGATCCACGGTGGCTGGATCTAATGAGGGAAAATGAGAGGGAGGAGATGGTCGGGCTAGGTATATTTGGGAAGATGTATAAATGACATTCTCACATTCTCATGAACTAAATATTTGCATATATTAAACCGAAGGTTCTTTCCCCCTCCTTAATATTTCTATTTTCTTCTGTTGCCGATGTTTTAAGTATTATAAGTGATAGAGCTAACGAAGTTGGTGCTGTTGAGGGTATTAGAGTAAGGAGGGAGCAGACTTACGTGTCACTTGCAGTTTCCTAATGACACTATCTTATTCTTGTCAGTTCATAAGATAACATTGCACTTTGCCAATGACATTATTGAGGGAACAGTTGCATGTGAAATACACTAAATCTTTTACAAGGATTACCTTCAGTTTTCTCATTGCTGTGACCGTCTCAATCAGGAATTTGCAAACTTACTCCCAATTAACCACATGAAACTGTAAAAGTTAATTTGTATCAACTGTGCTGTCTATATTCTTGATGCAGCTTCAACAAATTTTGGATTCCTTCATCATATTTGCTGGACGGGAGACGGGGACTAGTAGTAGCTTTGAAGATGCTGAAGTAACACCGTCCAGAACATTTTCTCCATTAAGGATTCCTTCAATGGAGTTTATACCATCAAACATAAGGCTTGTTCCCTTTCCAACTCGTGCCTACACTGATGACGAGTTCCAGTACATTGTGAAGAAAGTCATGGGAGTACTGTATGTACCTTTTTGCTTTCCATTGAAACACATGTTTTTTATTTATCTTGATGTATGACTTTGCAATGACATGAATGTGCTGTGCAGGTACTTGCTGGGATTTCTCTACCCAATATCTCGATTGATTAGTTGTTCCGTCTTTGAGAAGGTTATATAATGAGGATGTGTTGTTAATCTGTTATGTCATCGACAGTATAAACCCTCCTTTGCTCATACTATTTGCCTTCTTTGCTGTTCCAGGAGCAGAAAATCAAAGAAGGACTTTACATGATGGGTCTTAAAAGCGAGATTTTTCATATTTCATGGTTTATTACGTATGCTGTTCAGGTATTAAACATTTAAAAACATTGTCTATCAGGCTGTTATGTCATATATCTATGGGGCATCGACTAACATGCTTGTGGATGCGTTAAGGTCTTTTTATTCTATTGTCTTTTATGTTGCCTAATTGGTATTTTGTTGATGTATTATTGTGATGAGCAGACTGGCAGGCAGTCACTCTCTCCCTTCAAATCTAAGTGTCTCGGTCCCAACTTTTTTTGTGAGAGGTATTTTGAATATATGGGTTACTTGGATTTCAGGGGTGTTAAGAGTATAAAACCGATCTTGGGACTCCAACCATCAACTTAAGCTTTTGGTTGAGATGGTTTCTTGACATGGTGTCAGACGGGTTCGAATCTCACCACCCCTCAATTCTAAAGTGGAATATTAGCACCCGGTATGGGATGGCCTGCAGTTGCATCCACACTTCAAGCCCAAAGGGCATTCGTGTGAGAAGGCGTGTTATAGTATAAAACCGATCTTGGGACTCCGACCATCAACTTAAGCCTTTGGTTGAGATAGTTTTTGACAAGGAGAGAGAGAGTGGGTCTTGTAGCTACCGCTTGAGATTATTGATGTAATGTTACTGTTTTTGGTTGCACTATCAGAGTACTGACAAGCCTTTCTATTTGAATAAGTCAAATATTCGGATAACCTTGAGGTTATTGATGTGCTGAAGCTGTATGATGTAGCCTTGAATTAGGTCTTTCATCTTTTGGCTGCAGCTGAAGATTGAACATAGATGCTGGTAGGGATGAAGTTATAATGACAGAGAAAAGAAATAGATTGTTACTGACTTTGACTGCACTATCCGAGCGCGGTCAAGCCTTTATGTTTACATAGGTCAAATGTCTGGGAGGCCTTGAAAGTTATTGATGTGCTGAAGCTGACTGATGTGGGCTTGACATGACAATTTGGTGGTTCTATAGCTCCATTGGCTTTTTTCTTTTTTTCGTTTAGGCTTATTAAATTTTTTGGAGGATTTCTTTCTCTTTAATTCTTGCTTATGGAATATGCTACTGCAAAGGGCAAATAAAACAGAAAAGAAGTTCAGAAAATGTATAATAGTTGCCCTTGTATTATTGCCTTTCCTACTTGCTTGCAACTTTTGTTTGACCAACTGCTAGAAGTCCCCGATCCTTTCACATGGTTTTCAGCTAATTATTGCTTACTACGCTTAAGAGGAATTTTATCGAGTTTTTTGTTCTTGTTTTTGTCTTGTGCAGTTTGCAGTATCCTCTGCGATTATCACAGTTTTCACAATGTGCTCTCTGTTCAAGTATAGTGATAAATCATTGGTGTTTGCGTACTTCTTTTCCTTTGGACTGAGTGCAATCACACTTTCTTTTATGATTTCTACATTTTTTATGAGAGCTAAAACAGCTGTGGCGGTTGGGACACTTTCTTTCTTTGGCGCCTTCTTCCCTTATTACACAGTCAATGATCCAGATGTCTCAATGTGAGTAGTCAATTTTACTTTACCTTACATTGATTGGTTTGGTCATGATGTACCTGGAGGTTTGTCTTATGTACTCTTTTCCAGGGCATTAAAGGCTGCTGCATCATTGCTTTCTCCCACTGCCTTTGCATTGGGATCAATTAACTTTGCTGATTATGAACGTGCTCATGTTGGACTGCGTTGGAGTAATATATGGCGTGTATGCTTAAATTACTAGAATATGTGTTTTTTCAAACCTCCTATGTCCTTTCTGATCTTTGGTGGTAATTTTTCATACAGGAATCATCGGGGGTTAATTTTCTCGTTTGTCTAAGCATGATGATATTTGACACGGTGCTATATTTTGCTATAGGTGTTTGCTTGGATAAGGTAAGGTCTAAGTGAGCTTAATTGTAACTTATATTCTACGTTACTCAGACTAGTGTAGAAGTATCCGACACGGGTGCGTGTCCAAGTGTCAGACTCGGCTAGTTTTTTGAAAAATATGCATATTTTGGTCTAAAATGAGGTGTCCAAGAGTCATACCCATGTCCGAGTGTCGAGCGTCGAGTGTCCGACACGGGGACACGGGTACGCGAGGAAATTACTCAAATTAGAAGAGTTGGAGTAACATAGCTTATATTGTTCCCACTGTTTCTACCTTCTTTACTTACAAGTAGCTGCAGCAGAGCCTTCTCAACTTAACGTCTACTAACAACCTACTTGGGCCACTTTGTTATTATTGCTGTTCTCGTTAGTGTTACCGTTACTCTTGCTGCAACTGTTACTGTTAACGTTACCGTTGCCGTTGTTATTTTTAGTTTTATTATTGTTGTTAAATGATTTTTTATCTAAATCTCTATAAATTAAGAAGGGTTCCACGTTTGATGATTTTCATAGCTTTATTTTTAGATCGACTTTTCCTTATCTATTTCTTTCATTTTAGGATTTATTGCAATTTCCTTGTAAATATACGTGTTAGCATACTTCTACCTTTTAAGTTGTTTGCAAAACACTCATTAAAAAAAAAGTGTAACATTACCAAGACTCATTTTACGGGAAAAAAGTCGATTCATCGAGATTGACCATCTGAGGCACGTGAGTTCTAGTAATTTATTAAATAATGTGCTTAACATTTAACGATGCTCACTCCTGTGCTAAAAAAAAACTCTTACTCTGCTAAACAACTCTCACCTCCATAGTATTAAATTGGTATGGTTATGATTGCGGTGTCAGCTATTGGTCGTCGCGGCTTATTCTCACTATACGCAGCCAATATCGCCTCAAAATGTGGTTGAAGTAACCTCTAAACCTACATAATTGGCGTTGTGAGGCGATATTTAAAACCAGGCTCTGACCTATTTCATTCTTATTTTTTGTCTCCATCTCTATTACTCACTCCCCATCTCCATTTCTGGCCTATTAATCTGCATCTCTGGCTTAACCATATCCATTGCTCTAAGCCTCTAACCGTAATAGTTAAAGTACATGCTTTGTTACATTGCTTTAGATTATTAAATCCTACTCTCACATGGAAACATGAGCTGTAATTAAAAAAGTGAGTGTTACACAAATTGGTTTAAAAGTTACCTAGTAGTAGTAATAGTATTAATTAGTATGCAAATACGTATATTTATAAGGTAACTTTTCGCTATATATCCTTCTTTTTATATTTATTGTGCAGCTGGTATGTGGTAAGTGACATTTCCAAAGAATGATTCACATTAGCCGACCCCAAATCATTTTGGGCTTAAGGCTTTGATGTTGTTGTAATGAATTAGTAAGACCCATATATATCTCATTCTTGTGTAATTTTGTAGCATGATAGCTCCAATACAAAGCTTTTGTACACATGAATTTGGTGTTGGTAGTCCCATTAATTTTATAAATAAGTACTCCTTCATTCTGTAGGGTGTTATTTCGTTGGCCACAGCTTTCTTGTTCTTTTCCAGCTAAATGAATTTTCTGAATTGTGATTCGTATTCAGTTTTTTCCAAAAGAGGATCATACACGTTTTTCGTGGAGATCTATGTTGCCCAAGTGCCTTCATAGAAACAAAGATACTGTCAGGCCTTGTATATCTAGTTCTGGAATGAAGTCGGAGGCAATTAGCTTGGAGATGAAGCAGCAAGAAGTTGAGTGCAGGTAGATCAGCTCTATCGTGGCCGGGAATCTTGGACCGTTTATGTGTTGCTGGCCTTGTCTCTTTACTGTGGTAGTGTGGATGTTAAATGCAGGTGCCTCCAGATAAGGAATCTTAGTAAAGTATACTCTACAAAAAAGGGGGATTGCTGTGCAGTTGATTCTTTGCATCTGAATTTGTACGAGAATCAGATTCTTGCTCTTCTGGGTACGCATGTAAATTTCTCTTTGAGCTACCAGTGTTATCTGAGAAGTAAAATTGTCAGAGACCCTAAGGACTAAGCTTTCAATTTTCTTCGTCATAATGTCGTTGCACTCAGAACTGTTAATCATAGCTCATGAATTTTGGTATGTTGTACCATTTATCAACCCAAATTGATCAATCCAGTTCATATTCTAGTTGAAAAAGGAAAAATACTAAAGGCAGTAGACATTAGTTTAAACAACTGTCGTTTCTTTCTGCAGCATTCTCTCCAATTCCTAACTCTATCATTCCAACTACTTAATATCACCACCATGCTACCCCATCATTCCTTTTAATGATAAAAAAAATGACGAGAAAACTATAATCTTTCTGCTACTCAAGAAAAGTCTAACCGCAACTGAGTTCAGCGAACGCTGCCTTGTACTTTCATTGATACATATAGTCAATTAACTAAAAGTGACGCCAAAGTGGTTGTTTTACTCCTAATCACTCACCTAGATTATATGAATACTCTCACCATAAAGTGTCTCTTTTTATCTGAATATCTGTGTGGTATTATGCAGGTCATAATGGAGCTGGCAAGAGTACTACTATCTCTATGCTTGTTGGCCTTATCCCACCTACGGCTGGGGATGCTTTGATTTTTGGGAGGAACATTTTGTCAGATATGGTAGGTTACACGCCAGACAGATTTTTGTTCTCCTTTTATGCAGTGCTCTCCATTTTAGCGTCTTATCTGATTTGTATATTGAATTGTTTCCTCCCTTTTTACAGTTTTGGCGGTTATTCTGACTAGTATAAGCTCTTGATCATGTATATGATGTTTTCCTCCCTTTTATGCAGAATGACATTCGCAAGGACTTGGGAGTATGCCCTCAAAGTGATATTCTGTTCTCAGAACTAACAGTAAGTATCCAGGGTTGTCGGAGTGGTAGTTTGGTAGTTATGTTACTTTGACTCTTCACTTTTCAGACTGTAACCATGTCTGCACAACAAGACATGGATATGGGTATGGACTCTGTTCCTGACGCTTATTAGTTTGACACTTCTAGGAGAGCTGAACTAGCGAGGCTCGCACAACAAAAGTAGAGAAACAGAGGTTTATAAGTCATTTAGTATTATATTTAATGATTTTAAGTCTTATTTGTCAAGCTTCTTTCCATGATAGTCCAACAAAATTGGTATATTTCAAATTTAGATGTGTATTTTTGCTTTGGAGATGTGTCCTCTTTTCCTCATTGTCAAGGTCTCCGTGTCTCAAAATTTGTCATGCGGTATTCGACATTTGGATATGTACCCATGTCCAATACTCATGCCCACGTTGGAGTAACATTGTTTGGTAGTATAAATATTTGAACACTGAGAAATTCCCAGTGAAATGAAATTGTGCATTGCTAGATTATTAAAAGGAAAACTCCCATATCTACAAGAACGAGCTGACAACTGACTTTAGAATTTATGGATTAAACTTGCATTATCTAGAAGCAACTTACCATGCTCAAGCAATGTATATATGCTTAGAAGTGAGTTTACGTTCATGCTGTGATGTTTCGTGCCCTTATTTTATGAATTTGGTGCTGGAGTGGGCGAGAGCCTGGGAGAAACTCCTTCCTGTGAGAGTGTGCAGAAAACATGTTAGTGAATAAGCTAATATTTCCCAAACATACCGGTTTGATTGAACCTCTCGAATTCGTATACCCTTGTGCGCATCACCATGATCAACACAAATTCACTTATGCAGGTGAAGGAGCATTTAGAAATCTATGGCATACTGAAAGGTGTGAAGGAAGATGTTCTTGATAGTGTTGTGGCTGAAATGATTGACGAGGTAAGTTCTTTCTCAGTCTTGCTTTTGCTTCTGCACATTAATCATAACAATACTTCAAGGCTTTAGTTATATCATGATTGAACTGTTAAAGGTTCAGTCGATCGATCTTGACCTAGTTTGTCTGCGCAAGAACGGAGGTCGTTTACAACAAAGATTGCCAGTGGTCGCGAACCAAGGGATTAAGAATAAGATATGCAGGGAAGCCAGTGTGCGGGAAGATGAAGAACTGTGTTTCTAGGCTGTTGCCAAGAGGAGTGTGCTGGGGAGAGGATGGAGAAACAATTAGTGGGTTAGGTTTATGGCGAAGAGGAAAAATAATTCCTTTCTTGCTATTATAGGCTTGTGTTTTTCCTTTCTTTTCCTATAAGTAGACAAAGCCATTAGGTTTGGGTCGAAATGCAGAATTGAGTTTGAATGTTTTTCAATTTTTTTCTGCAACGTAGAGGCTGGCTGCTGGGAAGTTTAGTTATTTTCTTGCGAAGTACTTAATTTGCTTATTTAGCCATGTCCAGTTCCAAAAATGTTTCCTAATTAAAATCTAGTAAGCTCACCCCCAAACCCAGGAAACACTCATTTACACACATTATTTCAGTTAATTTTTTTTTTGAGGAGTTTATCCCTACGTAGTACCCATCTGAACGCAGTCTCAGATAGGTAGGGTTATTCAAACTGAGTTGAACAACAAATGATGCACACTAGCTTAGATGCTCCCTAAGACTTGAATGTAGCTTTATTTAAAATGCAGTGCCGAGCACAATTCGCTTTTTGTTGCATCGAGTTACATTTTGGATGTGAAATAGGTATCATTTGAGAAAGTATTTTAGTCTCTCTGTTATGCATAAACTGCACACATCTTATCAGCTCATCTTGAAAATTTATTTTTTTATAGGTTGGTTTGGCCGACAAAATTAATACTGTTGTTAGTGCCTTGTCTGGTGGTATGAAAAGAAAACTCTCCCTCGGAATTGCTTTGATAGGCAACAGTAAGGTAACTTGGTAGTTAGAGGTTATAGTATTTTATGCATATTTCTTGGTGACCTCTCCAGCAACTTACTAACACTTTTTGCAGGTTATCATTCTTGATGAACCAACTAGTGGAATGGATCCTTATTCAATGCGCTTGACATGGCAGCTAATTAAAAAGGTCAAGAAAGGAAGAATTGTATTATTAACGACACACTCAATGGATGAAGCTGAAGTTTTAGGAGATCGTATAGCTATTATGGGAAATGGCTCTCTGAAATGCTGCGGAAGGTTGTTTCTGGTCCTTATTTCTTCATGCACCATCACTTTGAAGAAAATCCTTAATAAAGAACCTAGTACTTGGCACTGGAAACTATTGCTGAATTTGTTAAAATAGCATGCTGTTGTCTATTCTTCTTTCATTAGATACTGAAGACTTAAATTTTCTGAGTGATTGTCATGGTGGGACTGGTGGCTCACATATCACATGCGCCTACTGTTACATATCACGGCCAATATGAGACGATTTGGCTGAGATTTTGAACACTGTTTCATCATGGAAGTCACTCTTATAAAACAAATCAGAATGGTGAAACGATGCCAACCGAATACTTATTCTCAAGAAAATTATATGCAAGAAGAACAGCCATCTTGCCTCGAAGAAGATTGGTGAATCGATAAAACCTCTTGAAGAATCATCCTACTTCACCATTTCTGCTTATGTGTCTGTCTCTCTACATGTGTGTATTTATATATAGAGGAAGAAAGAAGTACCTATATAACCGGGCAACGCCAAACAGCATGTTAATGGATCATGTTGATTGTTGACAACTTCATTTGTGTGGGACAGTGGGAGACATAAAGGACTCTTATTTTGTAGATAGTTACTATGCTTCAATATTGCCTTAAAAATCATCTCCTTTCACCATTGTTTTCTTTATTCATGCCTGATTTCAGAGAGAAGGAATTCTATTACTTTATGTACTACTGAACGCTGAATATTCATCCATTGATACAGTTCTCTGTACCTGAAGCATCAATATGGGGTTGGTTATACCCTTACTTTAGTGAAGGTTAGCCTTTTCTCTTGAATTAATGGGACTTATTTTTTAGTTTCACTAGAAATAATTAATGTTCTTGTTTTATCACTTCTTTTTTCCCTTTCAGACTGCCGCTGGTGCATCTTTGGCTGCAGATATTGTTAATCGACACATCCCTTCAGCCACAGTACTGAGCGAGGTACTGGACACAACTGAGAGTCTGCTTACTATGAAATATAAAAGATTTTTGATGTGATGTCGCCGTAAATTTGGCTTCTGTCAGCGAGATTTTATTTATCCCGAATTTGTCACATATTTAATCAGTGCAATATTTTGCTTTATAGTTATTGGTGTAATAGTCACAAGTATAAGGTAGTTGATTATTTAAAATGATGTGGCACTTTGACATTTTCATTCGTAGATCAAACACTAATCTCATTAACCTTTTGTTTTAGGTGGGCACTGAGATATCCTTTAAGTTACCTTTGGCATCATCGTCTTGTTTTGAGGGTATGTTCCACGAAATTGAGAGCTGTATGAAGAAGTCAGCTTCTTGCTCCGATGCAGGGGTATATGAAAATGAGTGTGCTGGCATTGAAAGTTTTGGCATTTCTGTCACGACTTTGGAGGAAGTATTTTTGAAAGTGGCTGGATCTGAACTTGATGAAACGGAGGGCGTAGAGCAGAAAATAACTGTTATTGATTCTGTGATTTCTCAGCCATCTGAATACCACGTGCCTAAAAAATGCACCTTTGCAAAGTTTTGTGGGAGTTTGAAGGAGTATATCGTGTTTTTGTGTCTTATAGTGGCTAGAACTTGTGGAGTGTTCTTTGCCTCTGTATTCTGTTTGATTAACTCTTTAAATATGCGATTTTGCTGTGCTTCTGTAATTACAAATTCTGACTTTTGGCAACACTCAAAGGCTCTACTGAAAAAGAGGGCAATATCTGCTCGGAGAGATCAGAAAACAATAGTTTTCCAGCTTGTAATTCCAGCGGTCTTCTTGCTTTTTGGTCTTCTTTTCCTTAAACTCAAGCCACATCCTGATCAGCAATCAATTACATTTACAACCTCTAATTTCAATCCTCTGTTACAAGGTGGTGGTGGTGCTCCAATCCCATTTGATCTCTCCTTTCCTATTTCAAAAGAGGTATGTTCATCGAGGTCTACTATTTACTTTTTGTATTGCCAGTACTTTTTAAGTTATTGATGTCTTGCAAACAAATCTCATCCGCCCCCATTTGTAGAATGCATCTTAGATTTTTAGTAAATAGCACTCTGAGAACATGTTGCATTTTCTCATTTACCAGCAGGTGGTCGTCCTGTTTTTTTAAGTAGTAAATGGTGCTCTCTGTTTCAGATTGCATCTCACATAGATGGTGGATGGATTCAAGAGTTTAAACCAAGTCCTTACAGATTTCCTGATTCAGAAAAGGCGCTATCAGATGCAATAAAGGCTGCTGGGCCAAGCCTGGGACCAAAGCTACTATCAATGAGTGAATTTTTGATGTATAGCCTAAACCAATCCTATCAGTCTAGGTTTGACCTCCGCTCCTGTGCCAATTATGATCTTATTTTGGCATTTTGACTTCTATGCATGCTCCTTCTCGCTCTTTCGGGTTAATGAAATACTCCCTCCATTTCACTATGATTTTCCTGTTGCTTTTGGGCACAATATTTTAGGGAAGAGAAATAGGTGGTTCTTATCGAGGGAGAGTGTGTGGGGGGAAGTGATGGAGTAATATTAGCAGTATATTTTATTTTGTGTCAAAAAAGAAAGAGAAAGATCTTAAAGAAAAGGCCCAAAATGGAAAGGAAGATGTTAGTGTAAAGGAAAATATTAGCCACATAGTTAGCTTGATGCCTTTCGAGCATTGTTTTCATGGTGCAGATGCGTCCGTACATATCTGTTACAATGTCAGGCCATTGTTGGAATAATTTACAATCAGAAAAGACATTCATTGAGCTTATTGAACAATTTGAACCTGATGCCTCTGAGATGGGGTTCACACATTTTAGCACTTTGTAGTTAAATAAAAGATTGGTATGTTGATTTTTGTTTTCCCTGACAAAAGTTTCAAGCAGAACATGACAAATTGACCCTAAAGCCAGGCCATTAAAAGAACACAATTTTGCTAGTACGAGTAATATGGGATTTAATGAAGAGGATACCTTGTCATTCAATTGGAGACGTAGCCTCTAGGCATGTAAGATCATGCCTTCACTAATGTTATCTTCCTATTATATCTGTGAATGCAATGAGCGAGGGTTCGGCAAACAGTAGCTCTAAAGTGAGGAAATATGAATGGGACCGAAAAACTCCCCTTACTCATCTCTATGATAATGTAGTCCTATGTTACTCCGACTCTCAGAAGTTTCGGACACGACACGGTCTCGGATATGTCTATTTTGTGCGAAGTTTTTAATTTTTTGGTGTAAAGGAAGTGTGTAAGTGTCATGTCGTGTCGGACACGATACGTATCAGATACACGATATGGCAGCTAAGTGAGGTAGAGTAAGTTAATCTACAGGCGCGCTTCTTTGTTCTCTTCGATTCTTTGATGCCACTCTGTGTTTCTTTCCTGACTTCTTTCTGATGATGTAAAGATTGTAAACTGTGAAAGTGGTGGTCTTTTGTTTCTTTAGTATTCTTTGAAGATCTCTTGGCGTCTATTGAAAATTGAATATAATTATAGCATCAAAGCAGATTGCAGCCCTAATTTGGAAATACCTTAGAGAATGCTTTCCTCTGAGTCCAAAAATATAACCATATCTCCGTTTTGATTTTCTTAAATAAGTGATCACTTTTTATTTTGTAGGATTAACAACAGCAGTCCCAAATTAACCCTAAACCAAAATATCCAAATAGAAAAAAGTCCAATATGGTGGTAGCATTTATTTTATTTATAAGGGGCGTTTTAAATATTTTATTTCAGTTTCTTAATGCAAATGCTAATTAAAATTAATTTTGGGACAGATAAAGTTAAAAAATACTCTCTTTCTGTTGTTGGGAGCTCTTCTTGACAAATTGTGCATTTGAACATGTGGAGAAATCTTCAAGTCTTCACTTTGCCATATCGCAGGACAGTCTCAGCGTCCGACTCAAATTTTTTCCCAATCTTTTCATTTTGTGTTATGTGTCTTGTTGTGAAGGTATGGTGCAATCATGATGGATGATGAGAATGATGATGGGAGTCTGAGCTATACAGTGCTACACAACAGTTCTTGTCAGCATGCTGCTCCAACGTATATCAATATGATGAATTCGGCGATCCTCAAGTTCTCTGCATCTAATGACAACATGACAATCCAAACACGTAATCATCCCCTACCATTGACAAAAAGCCAACACCTGCAGCGACATGTATGTCGACGTCTATAATAATACCTTTTATAACGTTGTGAGGGTTGATTCATAGTTCTCCTTTCACTCCAGAACGGTTTTCTCTTCTCTTCGTTAAGCTTGTGAGAAATTGACATCAAATGCCGGTGCTGCGAGAGGACTATTATTTGTTCTTTTTCTAAGATAATATTTCCGTGCTTCATGATTTTTTTTGTGGTTTTGTAGGATTTGGATGCTTTTTCTGCTGCTATTATTGTGACCATAGCTTTTTCCTTCATACCCGCGTCATTTGCGGTTCCTATAGTGAAGGTAACTGTTTATTTTGGTATTTAGTTGCCCATCATAGACAGTCTGTTCTGTTTGCTAATAAATCGGGTACAACTGCAATGACTTAGTCCCAAAATGATTTGGGGTCAACTAACAAGACGGTTGTACGGCACCTTCAGTCGGAGGTGGAGAAATAATGAAAGTGTGGAATAAGGAAAACACGATAAAAAGAAACAATATCAAACGAGGAAAAGCTTTTGAAAGAATGTTCAATTTCAGATGGGATAAATACGTTTTAAGGGAAATTGGGCTCGAAACTAGAAAGTAATGCAGATACATCACATCTCAAAGACATAGAGAAAGTATTTTGAATGAACGGAGAAATCTTTGAAAAAAATTAAAATAAAATGTAGAAGTCAAATAAGATACTCCTAGAATACAATTTAACCCCATACATGTGAATTGGCCGTCTTTAAATACGGTGAAACAGCATATTTTCTTCAATTCCATGTACAATTATTTTCTTTCGGTCACACTTATCCATACTTTTCTTGGTCCTCCTTTGTCCCTCGAAATTTATCCTCACTCTACAAGTTTCTTAATTGGTGTCTCACACGTTGGCAGAATCCTGTTCGAGATCGTAAAATTTTACGATTTTACAATCCAGATAACGTGCCCTATCCCGATCGTAGGTAGGATCGTACAATGCTATTCGAATATTCGATTAAACAATTCTTAATGCAGGATCCTAACAACGATTCCCCAATCCTGCAACTCTACAATCCAATTCTGTCATAGTTATAGAGGACTATGGAGAGGTGTCACGCTCAGTGTAGCGGTTAATTGGGACTTCTTTTTATGGATCATTATGTTGTACTGGTTTAGTATCAACAGTATTATTCTTGACTCATTAGTCAATGTTTAGCGGTATATGTTAAATGTAGAATTTTACTCAATCAATACTGATGGTTTGAATGTTTGGTCTCAGGAGCGCGAAGTAAAAGCTAAGCATCAGCAGTTACTTAGCGGGGTACGTCGTTTGGTCCGGAGTGCTTTTTTATTGTGGATGTTCTGTCGTCATAATGGCACGCAGTTAACAAACCCCCACCCTCACTTGAGTTGTGACACTTACGTACTTATTTGCCTTTTCAGGTATCTGTATTGTCATATTGGGTTTCGACCTACTTGTGGGACTTTATTAGCTTTCTGTTACCCTCATCGTTTGCAATAGCTCTCTTTTACATCTTCGGTAAGCCTGCTGCCTTTTGCATACTAATCCTGAACTTCCATTATATGTTCATTCTTTGAAAGTTTGTATCAAATTCGTTCTTCTTGTTAACATGTTACAACTTTGATAGTTTGGTATCTTCTTTTGAATATCATGCTCATCACTTGAAATGGGAAAAAAAAGTGTTGTCCTTCTCTTTATTCCATGATATATCTGTTTCATATATTTCGGAATGCTTTTCCCCGTACATGGCAGTGCACATAGTTGAGCTTTCCCCCCATCTCCCCCTAGCCATCAACATTCCCTTTCGTATTATTACCCGCTTGGCCAACATAAGACTCCTCCATATATATGAAGGATGGTGACCCAAATCATCATCTAGCAATTTGCAATTTCGGTGGTATCTAGCCTTTACAAACTTTGCCACTGGTGAATGGAGATTAACATTAAACATCACAATTTGTATATTGTATGGTACAAAGACTTTATCATCTCCATTTTCAGCTTCATGCCTTTTTTGAAGAGTTGATGTAGAATGTTTTTCATCGAAACATTAGCTTGCTAGTATGCATATGCAGTTACATGCTAATCTTCTGCTTTACTTTTTTTCTCAGCCTTGTACTTCTGAATTATATATTTCACGTGTTCACAGGTTTGGACCAGTTTGTGGGAATAGGATGTATAGGTGCAACTATTATGTTGTTTCTGGAGTTTGGGCTAGCGGTCGCATCTTCAACATATTGCTTGACCTTTTTTTTCTCCGATCACTCTTTGGCTCAGGTTTGTCTATTTTTGTGTCACCTTCTGCACGAGCAGGCTTTTTTTTTTATTCTTCTCTAACCATGCATCGTTGTACTCCTGCAGAATGTGATTTTACTGGTTCACTTTTTCACTGGACTCATTCTAATGGTAATATCATTTATAATGGATGTAGTAGAAACAACTGCTGCTGCCAATTCTTATCTCAAGGTTTTTATTCTGTTCTCATGAGGTTTTTTCTATTTTATGGAACTCCATGTGAAGGGCTGCACAGAAAGTTGATATATATCTATTTATGAATGACATTTAACAAAAGTGAATGTGTCATTTCATAAGAATAACTCTATTTCATTGCATATATTGCAAATTAAAGCCACTAGCTTTTATATTTGGGTAGTGTTGTTTTTATCTTTATTTGTAGCAAGACTCTAGAATGATTATATTAAGAGATGCCTTATATCAACATGTCAATTTGATAATTAAAGTGTACAAGTCTGTCTGTCTGTCACGAAGATGTATCTAATATATAAACCAACTGCTGTTCATATCACTACAGTGATCTTCCTTCCTTTGATTTGCATGCTTGTAAACCAACAGTGTAGCATAATAAATTCATCAGTCATCAGGCTCTTAGAAGTAGGGTAACCACAAAAAATGCTCATGACTATTGTATTTATTTTATGGAACCGGTTCTTCCTTGTTAAAAACTCTGTAATCTAATTTGATTATTTCATTAAGTTTTTCCTTACACTTATCTTTTGCCAGAATGTTTTCAGACTATCACCTGGTTTCTGCTTTGCTGATGGACTTGCGTCACTTGCTCTTCTACGCCAAGGGATGAAAGATAAATCCAGTCATGGGGTTTTTGACTGGAATGTTACCGGTGCTTCTATTTGTTATTTAGCTGTTGAGGTTGTTTTCTTATCACAAACTTTCCAAAAAGCGTGGTGATATCTCAAGTGTTTTGATTGATAACTTCGTCAGTCGTGTGATAATACATCGGTGTCTGGTTATATTTTTTTTTGCTCTTGATTGTTTACTTGAGGCATTTGTGTTTGTTAATTTTTGGGTAATAGACTATTATAGTACCCTCTGCTAGTCAGACGGGCTAAAAGGCTGGGTCACTTTATACCCGAGAACAAAAGGAAACAAGTGCAGTGTTACTAATTCTGTACTGAATGAGTGAATGGTGATTGTTTAGTCTATCATTTTAGTCATTCGTCAGGTTTCCCTCTGGAATCAGGATTAAGCTGTTTCTGATGCGTTTATTTCCTCGTCGATGTTCTTGTAGATGATGTTAAACAGCTGTTCTTTCCACACATCATTTCTTTAGGGTTCCTTTTATCTTATCCAAAAATAGAAGCGCCTGAAAAGTAGTCAGCAACATAAGAGTAACTGCAGTTTAGGCATTTTTTTGGCAGTAGCACTGTATTCTATTGAGATAACATAATATAAACTAAAAAATCAAATTTGATGGAAAATGCAGTAGTAATTCTTGTGTCTTTAATGAGAAATGTACAATGTTTTAAATTTGAACACTTTTTTTGGCACATTGCAGAGCATATTCTATTTTCTATTAGCACTTGGACTTGAAGTAGTGCCTCCTCATAAATTATTTCTCCATGTAATTTATTGCTGCTGGGAAAGAATCAAAGGTTTCGGTTCTGGGAATGCCAGTGACATTATAAAGCCTCTATTGAGTTTATCTCCAGATGCTATATCTCTTGACCTTGATGAGGATGTAGATGTTGCAGCAGAACGGAACAGAGTGCTTTCTGGAGTTACTGATAGGGCCATTTTATATTTGCATAACTTACGGAAGGTATCACTTTTCTTCTGTTCTATTTTTCCTTTTGTGTAGTACATATTTCAGCATATTGTGATAATTATCTGTGGAACTGTTAGGTGTATCCTGGTCGAGAACAAATCCCAAAAGTTGCAGTTCAGTCATTAACTTTTGCTGTCCATGAAGGAGAATGTTTTGGTTTTCTAGGAACAAATGGCGCTGGAAAGACAACTACACTATCAATGCTATCTGGTAAGCATTCCAAGACATGGAAACTGGAGAACCAACTTGTAATTATAAGATGCCTACTTTAGTGCTAATTTAATTACCTTGATTGAGCACTTCTTAATCATTGTGCTTCTATTCTATTTGTTGTTCTCTTGAATTACATACGCTATTCATGTGTAATATAACCAGGAGAAGAATATCCTTCTGAGGGAACTGCCTTTATTTTTGGAAAAGACATACTCTCAGATACCAGGGCTGCTCGCCGACATGTGTGTCTCAATGATTTTCGCTTGATTTTACTAAAATAGTTTGTTTGATACACGCCCAATGCCTTCTGCTCCTTTAGACTGATTATTCTCCTGTTCGTTACAGATTGGTTATTGTCCCCAATTTGATGCTTTGTTAGAACATTTGACCGTCAAGGAGCATCTTGAGCTGTATGCGAGAATCAAGAGAGTGCCGAACCATAGAATTGAAGAGGTATGTGAAGCTGTAAAATGTTTTTTTTTTTGAAGAAACCACAAGGGTTTTATTTATAGCTAATAAATCCGCTTCGGCAATACAAACAATGTTAGCAGGCGTAGAATCAACCCAGCAACGCTTTCCAATATCCCATGGGACAAAATTGGCCAAGGGATGCACGACCCTATTAAACTGCCTACGAGCGGAAGAACAAGATACATAAACTAAATACGACATAACAAAATACGACATAAATCACTCCGCCCCTTCTTCCGATGCTTAATATCTTCGATCACAATGAGACAATCATTCTCTAACACCACCATCTTCACGCCATATCTACGAGCCTACTGTGAGCCTTTTGAGTATGGCCATTGCTTCAGCAAACATAGGTTGCCATTCGACTTGAATATTTGTTTAATGTATTTGTAGTTGTTTTCCATCAAAGGTTTTCTGTTTCATGTTTGAACGACTCAACTGTAAAATATTGGCTGAGTTCAGTTTGTTCTAAATTTACACATGGGCTTTGTCTTAATTCTTGTGATTAACTGATTATGATTAGCTCACCTTTTGTAATATCTGTCCTTCATATATATCTGTATTCTACATGGATCTAATATTACAACTATTCTACAAGTATGGATATTATACTAATCTACAAATTTGGCCTAACCATGATGGTTTTAGGTGGTTATGGAAAAGATAGTGGAGTTTGACTTGCTGAGACATGCCAATAAACCATCTTTTTCCCTAAGTGGCGGAAACAAGCGCAAGTTATCTGTGGCAATTGCTATGATTGGAGATCCTCCTATCCTCATACTAGATGAACCATCCACAGGTACTTGAATGAACTAGTAGTTAGTGGGTCCAAATTTTACTCCTATAATGTATCATTTCGTTATTACCACTTTTTTTTACCTTATATTGAGATTACTTTCCTATTCTTCTCGAAATTCATTTTCCCATTTCAATGGAGACAAAGGCTCACCATTCTTCTGCTATGAACATATATTGTGATAAAGCAAAATACTCATCAGACTACCTGCACTTCTTGTATTGTGACATAGCACTTAGTCGATGCAATTTTTCAATTTCTTATATGGAAAAAGCCTCTATGTTTTCAACAAAGTTTAGATTGTTTGTACACATTTCTCTTTATACCTCCTTTTGAAAGTTCAATGCTAAGCTATTATTTTTTGCTTTCTGTATCACGTGTCATGTAAATGGTGATGTTGAAAAGCATTCTTATAGGAATCATGAAGAAGTTTTAACCGGGAAACCTATTTTAACCTCATGGGCAGGGGCGGACCCACCTAGTAGCAAGGGGTGGCGTCCGCTACCCCAAACTTAAAAATATCGGTTAAGCGTACGAATTTTTGCTACCCTAAATATTTCTAAATAGTAGATAAGTATATATATGCCCATCATAAAAGCAAGAAACATCAAGTGGTTTAGTGGTAAAGGCTTTGGTTTCTACCTATGGGACCCAGGTTCAAATCCCATTATATGCATATTCATTATTTTTGCTACCCCAAATTTTACATTCTGGGTCCGCCCCTGCTCATGGGTTTCCGGCACAAGAAACTACCCATCACCTATACTTAAAATGGTTATGGATTATGTCATCCTTGTCAGGTATAAGTACAAAAGTACAATCAATTATGGTAGTAATTAGAGATTAAAGAACTATTTACTCCCTAACAGTGGCAGGGTCAAAAATTGACCCCCGCGAGGACCAAAATTTTCAACGGCGACAAACGGGTAATAGTATAAGGGAAAATCGAAAAAGCTAGAAAATTTTAACTACAAACTTAAAAATTGCTGACCGCTAGCGGGAACGAGCGCCCCTACAAGTCCCCTATATCCACCACTGATTCTTTAATGATTGAATTCATAATATCATTATAATAATTATTCTTTTCTATTTATCTTTTATAATTCATTTAGGTTAAATCTAGAGTACATATTTTCCATGTAAATTATAAACCATTTATGTCATATGTTATACACTCAAAAATACAATAATGAACTATAAAAAAATTAAACTTAATTATATGTATTATTTATAAATACCCGTGCATTTTTGCACGGGTTCTAAGCTAGTAATATTGATATATAGCCACCCTCATTGTAGCATGCAGCTATGGTATGAGGCTTTGAGCTCTTGGTAGAGGCTCTTTAGTCTGACGCTAGGCCTTCAAAAAATCTGCCCACATCATTACTTATTACAATCAAGGCCTTTGTTTCTTTGATATGTTTATGGCTAGCGTGTTCACCTTCTGAGGTCCTGTTCTAGAAACATCATAAGCTTCATGGGTATAGTCTACGAGTGAGCCCATCTCATCTATCATACTGCTTCCTCTCTCCAATTATATTCTGTGGTTTTTCCATTTTATTGACGTGTCTTCATGCAGTATTTAAGGAAGACAAATATACGTTGCCTTGAGTTTGCAGTGAAATTGGCTTTATTAAAGTAATGATATAGTTTTACTGAACTGCTTATTTCAAAAGAGGCTCAACTAAGTGTATCTGTTCCTTGTATTGTCCCCTGTAGGCATGGATCCTTTAGCAAAACGATTCATGTGGGATGTCATTTCACGCCTGTCTACCAGACGAGGAAGAACAGCTGTAATACTCACTACCCACAGCATGAATGAAGCGCAGGCTCTATGCACCAGGATGGGAATTATGGTAAGCATAGTATCTACTGTGCTTTCTATAGTTAATTTCCAGTCAAGCTTCTAATTATCGTGCTCTATTTGGTGGATGGAGGTTGGTGGACGATTACGGTGCATTGGGAGTCCCCAGCATCTGAAGACACGTTTCGGTAATCATCTAGAGCTAGAGGTACCATTTTCTCTATAGTGTACTCCATTCCTTCATGAGAAGTTGTATAATATTGGACCATGGTGGAGTGAGAGAGCAACATTTTAACAGTAATTATTGTATCTTTAATCAGGTGAAGCCAACAGAAGTTAGCTCTTCACATCTTGAAACTCTGTCACTGATGATTCAGGAGAAGCTTTGCGAAATTCCGTCTCATCCCAAAAGCTTGCTGAGTGACTTGGAGACTTGCATAGGTGGGACTGATATAACACCTGACAGCGCCTCAGTTTCTGAAATTAGCTTGTCTAGGGACTCTATAATCATGATAGCTCGTTGGCTTGGTGATGAAGAACGAGTGATGGCTCTAATTAATTCAAAAGCAGCATCTGATGGGGTTCTAAGTGAACAGTTGTTTGATCAACTTCTCCGTGAAGGTATCAGACTATCAGCAATTCTCCCAATCTTTTACTCCCTCCACACATTAATGTTCTTCCCATTTTATTAGAATACTACTCACATATAATAGAGAAATGGGAAGAACATTAATGTGTGGAGGGAGTACTATTTTTGTCCCAACTCATCAGTTAAGTGAGTTTTAGTTACCCAATCTTTCTATGCTTGGGCAAATTGATACCTTCTTCCATATACGGCTTCCACGTCTTCAGCCTATAGGATCGTTATCATTTTCCTATTTATGAAGGTGGATATTTCCCATTTACAGCTTGTAGAGCTTATAACTTATTGCGCTCATATGTGCGTGCACGACTTGAATTTGCTTTGTAGGTGGCATTCCGTTGCTAGTGTTCTCTGAATGGTGGTTGACGAAGCAAAAGTTCAGTGTAATAGACTCTTTTATCCTGTCATCATTCCCTGGTGCCACGTTTCAGGGGTGCAATGGGCTGAGTGTCAGATACCAGGTTCGAAAAACTGAGCAAGTTCCTTTTTAATTTGTCCTTGATACCAATACGTACCTTTTGCCATTCTGCATTGTCACTATGAATTACTAATGATGTGGGTGATAGGAAATTGTCCACGAGGGATATAAGGTCCATATGTTCCATTAATGATGACATAATAGGCAACCAGAAGCGATCAAGTACTCTTGAACTGCTTTCGTGTAATGTATATCTTGTGTCTGGTTGAGCTCTTGATGTTTTATTTTCAGACTCCAAAAGTTGGATGTGACCCATTTGTTCCTTGCATTGTTCTATTGTCAGTTCTTTTTTCTATAACGTTACGTGTCTTTCTATCAATTAATTACTCAAGTGACAAAGTGTTTTCCAGCTGCCATTTCGGGAGGATTTGTCTCTGGCTGATGCTTTCGGTCACATAGAACGAAACAAGTAAGAACGACAAAGCTTACGTGTCATCCTTGTAGCTTTTTTTTTTTTTTTTTTTTTTTTTTTTTTTTTTTTTTTTGCTACTGGCCTACTCCTTATTCAAAGAATTCCTTTTCAGGACTCAAATTGGCATCGCGGAATATAGCATCAGTCAATCCACTCTTGAAAGCATCTTCAATCACTTTGCAGCCACCTCATGAGGAAGCATAACCACTAACATGGACAAATATCAGTATTTTCGAATGGGCTCTCGAGGTTAGTTTTGCTATAATTTGGGTCCGCTCTGAAGCCATTGTGAAGTTTGTTCGAGTGTTGTACATTGTTGCAAGCTAACCCAGAGGTTGTTCAATGTACAAGACTTGAACAGACTGTAGATATGTCTTTGTCCTTATTCACAAGCCATTGTAAAGTGTGTAATTCAGTTTTTGCGTTGCATATTCTTCAGATTGATATGGAATATTAATGAATCATTGTAATGTAGTCGCGGTATTTCACTGGCAGAAACAATAATGGAATAATGGTAAACTTACACAATTTGTATATTTTGCTGTAAGCAGAGTTAAGTCATAAGTGAAGGTTGTTCGAATAAGTTTAAACGCATTTTAAGAAATAATTGGAGCATCTCCAATGGTTTAGTAGAAGGACTTGCTTGCAATTTTTAAAAATTGTCAAGCAAGTAGCTTACCATTGGAGCACTGAAAAACAGACCCGCTTAAAAGCAACACCTGCTCTACCAAGCTACATGCATGAAACAAAGTTGCTTGATTTTTATTGGTCGATTAAGGTGATGTGGGACGATTTAAGCTACATTATTTGTTGCTCACCATTGGATACGTATGTAGCCAGAAAGCGATGTAGCTTGAAATATTGACATGGCAAATCAAGCTACAAGCTCGAGCTTGCCATTTTACATGCTCTTAGATGAGAGTTTACACTATATGATAAGGATTGAACTATTATAAAAAAAATAAGTTAAGGACTCAAGTATAGAATTTTACCGTTAAGGACCTACTATCCATATTTGTGACTTCCGTTCAGGGGTGGCAGTGTCACCTCCACCCGAAATTAAATGGGTGGATATGGATGACAATTTTTTTTTTAATTTAGGATGGGGAAGATATGGTTCATTTTAAGGTGGAATATGGATCATAATCTATCAACTACATAACCACCTGATGAATATCATAAATTAATGTTTATAATAATTTTTTAAAAAAAATTAATAGTTATTTTGGTTAAAAAATAAGGGTTATTTTACAAGAATAATTCAAACTATGGGTAGTTTTTCTATAATAATCTAAACTATATTTAATCTCATAATAAACCTTACTATTGACTCCATCTTCTAATAATACACTCGGTAATCTACTACCTATTCTTCAAGTCACGTTTAAAAAATATAGAAATAAATAATAAAGGGTGCTGATTTTCGCAGTACGCATTTTACTCAATACAGTACGCTTTTGACTATTTTACCCTTTTCATTTCTCCTACCTCTTTTTCACTCTTGTCATCTCTCTCCTTGTACGCATTGCATTGCACTAAAAAAGGGAAAAAATTGTTGTACTACAATGGACAACAACTACCCTCACTTCCGCCCTTCTTTGACTATCCGACCGCCACATCCCTGACCACTAACCAGCTGCGTCGATGACCCCATTCCTTCCATCAACCACACCCTCTTCTCCCACAGTCCACCACATTCCATCAAAAAACTGCCCACCGCCACAACTGCGTCGCCGTCTGCTGACCACCGCGGTCACGCCGACCATAAACCTTCTCACCGGCCCTTCAATACACCTACCACCACAAAATTCGTCCCACCATACCCTCCCAAACAYCATATTCGTTCCCTCTAAGCCCCACCCCCTTCTTACTCAGGCAACCGCGCCGCCTACCGTAATCTGGTCAACGTGCCGACTTTTCACTTGCCCATACGGCCACCTAATGTTCTAACCGCGCCGCCTCCTGACCACCCTCTAACGACTAAACAAACTTGTAATCAACCCTAACACACATTATAAGACTAATAATTTTTTTTAAAAAAAAGGATGAAAGCAATAATATGTTCAATGATTAATTGGCGAATAAATCTCGATTAACATTTAATTGAAGTTATATAATTGATAGAAGTTGATTGATTTGAATTGTTGRTTTGCTTAGAACGAAGAGAGGTTTAGACTTTGGAGTTTTGTTTATTTTTGAGGCAAGTGTAAGCAAATGGAAAGTATTGGGTAAAGAGTACTATAATGACTAAAATGTGTACTGCGAAAATAAATTACGATAAATTACGTAAAGGGTGGCGTGAATTTTATTATGTAGTTGTTATTCAGGGACGGTTTTACTCTTTTATGGATTTTTTTTCATTATTTTTCCATAGTATGCCCTTTCTCTCTAATTATCTCCCTCACAAAATTAATCAAAACCGTCAAATTACACAATTATGGATGCTAATTTTCGTATCGATCAGGTATTAATTCTAATTCTTATTTTTATTAATTATATTTAGGTTTGTTTACAGTACAACAAAAGTAGTACATGAATTACGATGAATTGAACATAATGTACACAACCAATTGGAAATAAGCACAAAGATAGTACATGAATTACGTGTTACTGCATGTTTCAGATTTTTTTTTGTTTTTTTATAATGAATTACGTTACTGCATGTTTCAGATTTTTTCATTAAAATAAAATGAAGAAGAGAGACAGAGATTGAAAGACTAAATGAACAACAGGGTGGTGGATGGTGGCTGACGCATGGTGGTTGGATGTTGATAGTTAGAGTGAGAAAAGAGTAAATCAAGAAGAGAGAGATAGAGACTGCAGGAAGAGTATTAAAATGAAAACATTAAAATAAAAGGGGTACTATTGTCATTTATGTTCATTCACTACGCCAGATAACACCTACAACAACGGTTAAATAAGGTATAATACCGTTGTGAATAAAAACACGGAACCGTTATTACATTGACCGTTGTTAATTAGTGACAACGACTTAGATATAACACGGAACCGTTGTAAAAACATTGTTAAGGGTTTATAAAACTGTGGTAAAATAATGTAACAATGGGGAGAAACCATTGTGAAACCTAAATCTGGCAACGGTTGACTTTATCCAAACCGTTGTTAATTGTTTACAACGAAAAAAACGTGACAAAACGTAAAACGGGCAACGGTTTTGCTGTACAACAACCGTTATAAATTTTTATATTGACCACGGGCATTTTCCGTCGTTGTTTTCCATTGGAGGGAAACTAAAACAACGGTTTTGTTTGATACTAAAACCGTTGCAAATGCTGGGCCCAAATATTTTTCAGCAATGGTGGGAAAAATATGTTAACGGTTTGGTTTTAAAAAGAACCGTTGTTGTATATATGTGACAACGGTTTTGTTTGAACCGTTATCCTATTTGTCCATATTTTTTTAAAAAAAATTGAATCCTGCAGATGCTGAATATGTAATTTTTTCAGTAGCATTTCAGCAGCAACACTGCACTGCAAATTTAACCCAGCCATGATGATAGTGGGATTTGTCGTCAACTCCCAATCAAAAACAATTTATAAAAACCCAAATTAAGTAGTATAATTAGGGTGTCGAACCACAAGGATGACGGGGTTAGATTGGTATAAGTCTTTGTATT
>VHZZ01000618.1:123932-142240 GCA_009801015.1 Silene noctiflora | reverse complement strand
TAAACACTTTATTTAAATGTTTCGTTATTGTCTTTTGTATATCATTGCCTCGGGAAACCGAGATGGTAGCATCTCCGTACTTAAGGTGGCCTCGTTAGGCATTTTGGGTATGTGGGTGTTACAGATACACCATTTAACATCCCAGATACATACTAATATTATTCTAGAAGTTGATTTTTGTGTATGGCAGTATTAACTTGTGTATCTAAGAATATTAATATTTATTATATATCTGTCAAAAGTCAAAACCTCTCTTGCCCTCCATTTTGTCATTCTATACTCTTGAGTCTTGAAAAATTATGCAATTGCATTTAAATATTACATTACTAAAACAACTTACTCGTACTTGATATTCAATGTTATTATAAAATTTCAATTCCTAACGTTCAGGATTTCGTTTAATGGCAATCTAAAACAATAATAATTGAAGTTAGTCTTACAACGTTTTAAATTACTCCATATTAAAGTTATTTTGGGTTTAAACGTAAGGTTAAAGGGGTATTTAAAGGTAAAGAAATGAGTGAGGGAGAGTTTTGTTGAATGAAGTGCTTATCGTATGCCATGCATGTGAGCTTGTATCAACTATCCTTAACAATTTAATAAATGCTCCACTTAATCCTACCATAATCTTTTTTCYATCTTAAATTTAGGATACTCGTCTTTCTCGTTTGATCCCATTAAGTTGCTTGATACAAACCTATAACATTTTAGATACACTCTTTTAAGTTGTTAGATACATATCTCTAGCTATGTAGATACATACCTCTAGTTAGCTAGATACACTCATATAAATTGCTAGATACTTACCTTTAACTAGATAGATACACTCCTTTAAGTTGTTAGATACATACTTTTAGTTAGCTAGATACACCTTTATATTGCTAGATACTTACCTTTAGCTAGTTAGATACATTCCTTTAAGTTGGTAGATACATACCTATAGGTAGCTAGATACACTCATTTGAGTTGTGATAAGTCAATATTTATACGTATATTTATTCCTCTAAATTTATATTTAGTATCGTCTTTTGCATTATTTGAGCTATATATTATGGATTTCTAAGTTTCGTGTTTTTTGTCACTCTTAAGTCACTCTTACTCTAGGTAGACTAATTTGTGTACGATTGATTATTAGGCCAACTACATGATGATCTTTGATGATTTCTAAGTTTCGTGTTTTTCGTCGCTCTTAACTGACTGTCCAACTCATACAAATGCACAGTTTAACTGACTGTACAACTCATGCGTGAATAACATCACGACTCAACACAGTAGAACAGTTTAACTGATTGTCCTACCAACATATGAACAAGAGCACCAATAACAAATAGAACCACAATTATATAACACATTGAACACAATACCACATATGAAGCAAGTATTAACGATCAATGTTATAGTAACCCTAACCATAACATGAACTCTTGATGCGAGGTCATAGTAGCCTCGACTATAACTTCAACACTTACCTGTGAGGTTATACTAGCCTCAACTATAACCTTGACACGAAACTCAAAGTTATACTAGTTCCAACCATAGCCTTGAGCCATACTCGCAAGGTTACGTTAGTCTCAGCTATAACTTTAACTCGTATCCARTGTTATAGTAGATTYAGCTATAACCTTGATTCGTATTTCCAAGGTTATACCTGTTACAACCATAACTTTGAGTAACGACCCAAAGTTGTATTAAHTTYADCTTTAACACTCGAATCATCATCAAGGTTATACTAGCTTTAGCTATAACTTTGAATTCCACTCTTGGCCGCCTATCATGCCGCCAYTAGGGTTTCATTCGTAAACCCTAATTGTGCCCATAACACCCATAATAGACACGTAAACAACATATGACATATAATTTAAACATTAAAACATACACAAACTATTAAACATAATATACAATCATGATAATATATAATCAAATATGTACCAATCATACAAAAAAATCATTAAATCATATTAATCATATCAATTGGTATAAACACAATTAAAAGAAAAACGCCTAGTTACTTTTTAGCAATCAATTCTCAAGATCTTCGTCCACGATATAAATATCCTCTCCAAGAGCGGTCTCCACGCCTTCATTAATCCATCCAAACGTGCCAAAGGGAAACGTTCCCAATTAAAATGCTAACGATAAAATAAAATTATAAAAACAATAAAAACTACGCGAAAACATGAAACTTACGACGAGAATAGGCAGATCTAAGGAGTATGATCGATCTAGGCACGAAATATGATGAAGAAAGGAGGAAATGAGAAGGGACGACACGAAACCCTAGGCAAACTCGTGCGGCACCAAGAAGAAAAGTGAGGAGAGGAAACTAGGTTTAGGATTTTTGTGAAAACATGAATAAAAGAAAAGCAAGGGTTTAGTTTTCCCTTTATTTATAGAAGAGCTCATGGGTTTATTTCAAGTTTAGGCCCAAAACTCACCCGTCTCTACCAAAATTACGTGAAACCCAATAACAAAGTGGGTTTTCACCAAACTCGAGCTAAAAAAGCCAATTTAATATGAAAAAGGATATTTTCCCGGAAAAATAAAATATGAAATATGGGAAAATAAATAATATAAATATATTATGGAAATTTGGGGTGTTACACCGATAACTATGATTTATCTATGAACTAATAAAATTTATTTCGCCAAATCAAACATAATAAATAATCAAACTATCATTTGATCTAAATAATCGTTAATTGTAATGTCTTTTAAAGGTAAATTAGTAAACCGTTTCAAAAATTATAATGATTAAGCTTAAAAAAACATCGAATTCGGTCGTTTGGACCTAAAATAACCGGTTGGACCGGACTGGACCGAAACCTAAAAAACGTTGATCGAGGACCGCACCTAAAAAAAATTCGGTCTGGTTTCGGTCAAGACCAAATGGTTCGGCCGAGTCCATTTTTCCAGTTCGAACCTAAAGTTGCTCAGCCTTAGCCGCTCCACCCATTTCGCTGGGTGGATATGGATATAGATGAATACAAAATATTAAGTGGATAAGGGTGAGATATGGATATGGCTCCACCCCATCCACATCCCACCTATTGCCATCCCTGATCCCTTTAGCTGGGTAAATCATAGTAATTGCAATTTACTTAATTATAAATAGAAAATAAAGTAAGCCTAAAATTCCTTGATAGTTGACGTGGTAATAAAAAAACGCACTTTTAAGTTTTAACCCCTTAAACGAACCCCATTTTGCATGCTTATTTGTACTTATTAGGGTTTTTTCGGTGTCTTTAGCTTCCTATTTGATTTTATATGAGATTTTATCCTTTTTGTAGGAAAGGAAGCAAAATGAGAGAAATTCGCACATAAATAAAATATTTAGGAGCCAAATTGACGATACTAATGACCAAGCATAAAGCGGAGACGGAAACCATAGACTCATAGCAAGAGAATAAAGCAAACGAAATCCATCCCCCACGACCTAGGAAGATCCCCATGAGTTTTGGGGCAACATTGAAGAAAGAAGCCTTTCGAGCTGTGTAACTCGGGCGAGCTCACGACAAACTCGGGCGAGTAAGCTTGAACTCGGGCGAGCGTGTACACAACCCGTGAGAGTTCCAAGGCAGAGCCTTCCTAACCATACCGAACTCGGGCGAGCTCTTCGAGAATTCGGGCGGCGCATCGCTCCTACACCTTTCCGCCACCTCACTTTAACTTCCCAATCAATCCTAATCTTGTAACCGATATAAATACCCTACTTTGTAATAATTTGGGATTATGCCTCTTGAGATTAGGTTAAGTCCTTAGATTAGAATATCCTCTTATATTAGGAGTATATTAATCTTTAACCTTTCCACAAAGCACATTAATCTTTCAACAATTGTTCTTGCAATTTACGCCTTTCCGCCACCCCATTTATTTATGTTCATTTCAACTTTCCAAGTTGGTATATTTCTTATCTTTCATTAATCCTTTGTTATTTTCTTTACTTGTTCATCATGTTTAACCTTGTTATAATGGATGACAACATTATTGGCAATCTAATCATGATGTATAGTGAGTAGTCTTTTAGCTAGGGTTAATGGGGAATTAGAGGAATGATTAAAGGGTAGATCCATGCTTAATGAGTTCTTTTGGTTGATTAAAATAGTGTTTTTAGTTCTAGCTTGGTGCACACAATATGTTTGATGAAATGCTTGCTTGACTTGACAACACCGTCCCGTGGATTGACCTCGGCTTAACTACTTGCTAGTTGTTTGTTGAGTTTATAAATATTGTTTGTTAGGATGTGATGACTTTACCCTCATCAATAGTATTTTTATTCCTAATTTCTCTATGACTTATTTATTTTCCTTTTCAGTTTCATCCTCCACTTCCTTCGTCATGGTAAGCTCCCAATTGCCATTTGATATTATTCATTTAGATCCATTAGAACAAAAACCTGAACCTTACCTACAAATTCAATATGTAGCATTTCGTCAATTTCGTTTATCACCTCCATAAAAACCCACCAAGAATTCCTCCTGTTAGAACATGCAAACGGGTCGGGCCACACCCAAATGGAAAAGAGACGGACAACTTGACAACACAAGGGAGGTTCCATCCTAAAACCAATTGGCAATACGAGGAGTAGCCCCCTTGGTTATAAATTAGTATAATATCTCTTTCTCCAACAATGTGGGACACTTCACATGTGGGCGGTTTATATTCTAACACGCCCCCTTACATGTGAGTTCCCATCGAAACCCAGGGCGAAACAATGGGAATGCACCGGTGGCATCTTTTAATCCCAGTTTAAATTCAAAACCTAGGACGAAACCTTGGGTTCTGATACCATGTTAGAACATGCAAACGGGTCGTGCCGCACCCAAACGAAGGAGAGACAGACAACTTGACAACACAAGGGAGGTTCCATCCTAAAACCAATTGGCAATAGGAGGAGTAACCCCCTTGGTTATAAACTAGTGCAATCTCTCTTTCTCCAACAATGTGGGACACTTCACATGTGGGTGGTTATATTCTAACACCTCCCATAAAAACACCGAAGCTCACCTACGATAGTCATCAAGCTTTCTTGGCTAGTGACCACCGCCTAGAAGCGAATTCATGCCATCACAGTGTTGAAATCGAACCTCTAATTTTAACAACCTAGTTTGATAACAACACCAAAATCCAGCGAGTCTCCTCCACGCGCCGCCACCGTCTTGTGGATTGCGGCCTGAAATGCATTCCAATTTCAAACAGAAAATCATTGGGATGAGGGAAGCGAGTGTAGACACCTTGATTTCACACCTCCTAGATGCCACCCGATGATGATCGGACGACATATTTAGCATATGTCACGATTTTATGACAGTTCGTAAATTGGTAAATAAACGGTAGCTCAAACAACATATGTCTACCCCTTAGTCGTCATCTACTCGCCAATAGGGTTGTTTTGACATTAAGTAGAGTCAAATTTGAGTCCGGGTCAAAAACCGTCTCCATTTTTAGATCCCGTATCGTTCCGAGTCAGAATATTCTGGAACTGTCACAAGATATTTTATTAATAAGTAGAGTTCGACACACATACTCGGACTCTCCCAATAAAATAATCAAACTATATCCTTCCTTAAGAATCCGCGTCTACACGCTTTCTTATCTGGCAAGAAACTCGTCTAAGAGAAAGAGCAGCAAGAGTTGCGCCTTTTAGAGAGGTCACAGTAGGAGTCGTGCCTCTTCTAAGGGGTTTAGCTTTTGCTAGAAACATGTCTTTCTCCATTTCTTCACCCATTTTGCTACAAATAGAGACCTTTAGTCTTTATATTCGGTACGTGAGTGTCCGCCCCTTCTCTTCTCTCTTTACATTTCAGACTTTGCTACTGCTATTTGACATCTACGTGCTTGATCAATCGACCACGTAAGCCCGATTCCTATCATGATTCTCATCTCATTTTTCATAGATCGACCAATTTAACCAATTACACATCAATGATCATATTCAATCAATTTATTCTAAATCCTTGTTAATTCAAGGGCACATTTGCATAGTTCAATTACAGCTAAATAACCATTTAGTTAAATCTCGTGACGCTAACATGTAAATCTGAGCGTGTAATAACCTATTTAATACTGTTTTTGAACATTGTTCACATTTATACATCACATATTTGCCAAATTACCATATCAGACACTAAGAGAAAACGCACCAACAGGTGCGCCTCTTAGAAGAATCGCGACATCTACTTGATGAGTCATAATTATATACATGTTTTATGCCTCCCCTTAACTCGATCGAGAATCCAAACCGCGGAAGACTTTCCCGAAAACTTCCTTAAGCCGGTTTATTTGTAATATAAAGAGAAAACTCGTGCCTCTTTATTACGCTACTCTTTATTTACATCAAAAACTCCTAGAAAACTCTTAGATTAATTTTAGATTAGTTTAACTATTTCTATTTTTCAGATCTACACCTTTAATTTATGGTACCTGTTAATCTTTCTTCATTTATTATTAATTCAAGTTCTAGATTTACAATTGCTTTGTTATTCATCTTTTTTATGCTTTTAAATATGCTTTTCATTCATCTTATTGTTGTTATTATTATTAGTACGAGTAGTTAAATCTTTAATCTAAGGTGAAAGGAGATCTAGGTTGTTAGAAGGGGATTTAAGTAATGAATTAATTGTTAAACTGCTTTTAGTTGTTGCTTAATTGTTGTCTTAAATCTAGTTAATTGATTTTTTTTGATAAGAATTAATTAATTAGTCTTGCAAACTAGAATTTTCACCGACTGAGTTAAGACTAGTATATGCTGCGACAATTGAATAGACTGACTTAATTATAGCAACCACATGTTAAGTTTAGATCTAAAGGGCATAATAGAATTGATCAATCATATGACCTTAAACAACATAATTACTCTTTTAATTAGTTAAATCACACCCCCGGATAACTGACCTAGCTAGTGAACCCGATCCTTAGAATCTTTAATATTATTGAATTCGCCTTTACTTTATTGCAATTAGTTATAAAAATCCGAAATAAAAAAAACCAACCTTCAAGAAAATTGATACCTTAAGACAGACTTAGTTAATAGCAAACTAGATTATTACCGCCTCCCTGTGGATACGATACCCTATGCGTACCGCTAGCTATTTGTTAGTAGTACTATATAATTATTTTGATTAAGGTGATATGACTTTATCCTTGTCATTACTGCGCCTCTTCTAAGAGTCGCCTGTTCAGTTCCTGCTCTTTTCTCGTCTTGGTTTGCGCGCTTAATTCTTTGTTGATTCGAGGATCTTTCGGGTCCAAGGAAGATCTGTTTTCTCCTTTTATTTCTAATCTTTTTTTTTTTTTTTTTTTTCAATTTCAAAGCTTCCAGATTTATTAAATTTAATTCGCTTTAGACTACTAGTAATTAATATTAGTTTGTTTAAATGGTCTTAAATCGATTAACCTTGCATTAGAAGGTCTAATAATTGATATTAGATTCCCCTTGTCTAAGTTTTGTAAATTTTAATCTAAATTTTATTCGTTCAAGCTAAGTTGAATTCACCTTTTTTATTTTTGTTTCATTTATTTCAAACATTGTCCTATGATCTATAGTAATCAATACTAAGCAGTCTAAGATCGATTCTCTACATTTATTTCATCAAAATCCTTTTATTTCACTTTCGACATTTTTCTTCTATCTAAATTATAAATCGAATGAATTTATAAATCAATTAATCATAATTCCGGTAAATCAATTAATCAAGGATGGCGAAGGGCGCCACCGGGTGGCACACAATTTCGGTGCCACCCTAATTAAAATAATGAAATAATAATTAATCATTTAAAAGTTAACAACTTTAGCACATTATATGGAAGGACATAAAAGGAAACATATTGTCTTTACCATTGACATTTTTGCCGTGATTAACATCGTCACGATGACGGAACACCGTAATCCCATTTGCTTGTTTATTCATATCGAGACTTTTCAATTAAATTAKACATTTGGATATATTTTATACAAGGTTCATGCACATTATATCCAGGTCTTTGCTTCAAGGTTTAGGTATGAAGGTTTGAAGGGATCTTTGATTAACTTAAAGAACATAGTACAAACAATGAAACAAACAATCTTAAGAAACCGCCATTACAATTTATCATACCAATTTCACTTTAATTTACACTACAATCATAATTTAGAGTGAAATTTTATCCATACTATACTAAAGTTTACACGTAGGTTGAAAGGAATTATGTGATAGCTAATGGCGATGATACGGCGGAGACTATGACCATGGAGGTGGGAAATACGGGGAGGACCTAATTTAAATGTATTAATGTTAATTAAAATATATGGTCTTCCAGTTCTACCCTTTTATCAAAGGAGTTGACTCAATCTAACAAAATTTAATAAAAAGATTAAAATATAATTAAAATTACAAAAATGCCTACGGTGGTACCGAAAATGAGTACCACCCGGTGGCGCTATCTCATTTTCCATCAATTAATCGTAAATAACCGAACAAGTATGACTTTTATAGTTAAAACTCAACTAAAGCAAACGCAGGGATTGCTGCGCCTCTTTAAGAGGGCACATCCCTTGTTGCGCCTGCTCTTAGCCGATTTCTACCCCTGATCTTACTCGTGTCCAGACGTAGCATGTTTTAGGATGTATTAATCGAATATAATTGTAATATCGCCTAATTAGAATACATTTTAATCCTATTTTCTTTCTTTTCTAATCTTTTTTTTTTTTGAGAGCATTGGCATTTGTATGCTGTATAATCGTCCTTTCATCATTTGTAATTCATGTTTTATTCGTTTTGTATCTGTTTCACATGTAATTAAAGGTAAACTTCGACTTCGACCCTTCTAAATAATTCTAACTGTCTAATTCAACCGACTTAGTTAATTTTCACACGTTAGGTTCAAAGCACCGTTTGTTGCATAGCATACATATAATTGATAAACTCCAGAGTAAATGACAATCTCAATTGATTAGTAGAGGTTGATGTAAAGAGCATGCGAGATTGGGTGTTTGATTAAAGAATTTTCCAATACGTACCCTCACCCCTTACTCAGATATCTGTGAACATTCGTGTTGCGAGCATTACGAGAGTCATTCTAAACCTAGAATGCTAAGGGGAATGAGTTTTTATCTTTAGTATCTATGTCACATTCTGCTTTGTGCTTAATTCGACATAACATAAAGTTGGTTCGAACGGTTTTCAAATTTTCACAACAATTTGGTGGCGACTCCTAATTGTAGGCTTCTTCAAACATTTCATTGGTTTCTAAGCCTCTCAAATAAGTTAATAACCCATGACATGCTTTGCAAGAAATAGTGGCTTGAAGTCACTTGGTGAGCTACTTTGCATACATACAAAAGGGGTATGGAAAGTCTTGGCTTGGGTTTTTAAGCTGCTACGGAGACCTGATGGTCTTAATCTTGAAGCCAGGACAAGCTAATGATGTCATCTTTAGGAAGATGTTATGAGCTAATCGTGAAGAAATTAATAGTGAAGCTCAAACAAATGTGCGATGAGCAAGAAAGATGATCGCTTGTATAAGGGTCTACTTCAAACGGCAATATCTTGAGTTTTAGAGCTCCTCTTACGATAGATCACAAGCTAAATTCTGCTAGGTAACGAAGAAATGACGATCGTTGAAAGTTAAGTGCGCGAAACTGAGAGAACCGAAATTATGCCCTCTTCATCATTCTTTTTAGAACCCCAGGTATTGTTTTAGTGTTTCTATGTTTCCTACTAGTAATTGAACTTTTGTATTCAAGATCTTTACCGCCCGTTCGTTTCAAACTTTTGGTAATTAATCTTCTTTATTTGAAACATCGCGATTGTAACGAAGGTAAGTCAAAGCATAAACTTAGTTACTCCTACAAAGTTATATCTTACTCCGTATAAACTAATTAATTTTAGTTGTTTGTTTTAGTTATTAGTGCCTCTATCTCAATTATGATTTGTTTACCTTAAATCAAAATACTACTTCACAAAGAATGAAAATCCCCCTTACTACTAAGAGAATACAAATTCTCAAAATTTTCCCTCCAAGCTCCATCTACATATAAATAAGGAAAGAAATGAAATTTTTCCATTAAATTATTCTTTTAATTAAAGCGTGATTTTTTCATTAAATTCAAAATTATAATTATAATGTTTTAATCAAAATAAAATAAAAGAAGTATGAAATAACAAAATACAAAATTGCTAATCTTTCTTAGAAAATGACTAGATGCATACTTACACTATATAAAACAATAAAATAAACCATTATTATTAGCTTCGTGAAAAAAAAAAAATTTATTAAGATAATTTAAGAAAAGTTATAAAATGAAATCAATAACTTTGTGGAAGAAAACAAAAAGATTTCATGACATGCTCAATTTTCTTATTAGTTTTGAAGTTTTAATTTTTTTTTTCTAATATAAAATACGATGAGATGAAATATGAAAATATTAAGGTAAAATTTTGGAATGAATAATTTATAAACTTAAAAGTAAAAACTCTATAAATATCGCGCATTGCGCGGGATCTATACTAGTAAGTAAACAAATGAATGAGATGAAGTAAGTATATATTTATATGATGATTTCATGTATTTGAATATTTAATAATTTGACTATATTGATTTAAACGTGCTTCTTTAAATTTGCACGAGTTAAAATTTTCATTTTATTTTTCCCGTGCACGGGTTTGAGTAAATGAGAACCTGGTTTAACAATTTGTACGAATCTGCAACTGGTTAGCCCATACAATTTCACTAATTTTGTAGAAAACACGAACTAAGCAGGGCCAGTTTTTTTAATCGACACGAACTAACCCGGACCGGTTCGTGTAAATGCATGTGATGTGACGTATATACTGTGAAAAGAGAAGAAAAGTGATATGAAAAGGGAGCGAAGTTGGGTATGAAAAAGGAAGAGAAAAAAGAAGGAAGAAGAAAAGGAGGCAAATGATTTGAAGAAGAAAGAGGAGTTGAGGTGGGAGTGGTACGCATGCGCATGCACTCCCAAACAACGTGAATTATGAAACACTCTGACGGCTAAAGTTGTCACATACACATTATACATACTATTCTAACCACCACCTGCATTTATATTACAAACTACACTTGAACATTTTAATTCAATTCTTATGTATATATATATATCATATATGTGGTACACAATGCATACATTCCATATTATAAATACAACAACAAACTTATTAACAAACCAATGGTTGGTCATTCTTTCTTACAAGTATGAAATATAAAGTAAAACAAAAGAAAACCGTGAAGCCTATATAGTATATATTATTAAACTAGCTACTACAACAATTATAAGGTCAAATGACCGCCCACTAACTAATTAATAAATGTCATACATGTACTGTATTTAAGTAGTAATTTAAGCAATCACTTTTTTATTTTATTTATTTATTGTATTGCGTATTATGAGTAATCAGTAATCATTAGACTAGTTAATACCCTTTTCTTTAATTAATCTCATCTCCTTGTGATTTTGCATTATTCTAACTATATAGTTGAGAATAATGATTATAATGATTAATGATCCATAATAATCCCGCCCCTATAGCTAGCTAATAGCCTATAACCTAAGAAGAAATATACTTAACTCAGGACCACCATTACCATCTGGATTCAACATGTAAAATGCCTCCGAGTCCCTGTTTCCTACTACTCTCTCGAATTTGGCTCTCATATATAGCATCTCCCCTTCTGAATCTGACCCGCTCGTCTTCTCGGCACGGTTCTCCACCAAGGGAATAACCCCAGCCCCCACCGAAACACTCTGAATCGTTCTTAGCACGTAGCAATCGAACTCGGTACAAGGCCGAGACGTCGCGTACCCGCACTTCTTCCCATTGCAGTACATGCTCCACACGGGCTCTAAAAACAGCTTAGGGGCGTGGGGTGCACGCTCACATTCAAGTGCGATACGCACAAGTCCTGAGGACATCTCCCGGACCAGGGCTGACGTGGACAATGCCAGCTCGATTAGGAAGACCGGGCCCCCCTTAGGGTGATCCTGGACCGCAAAGGTGACGTGTCCCTTTCGGTGTCCGAAGAGAGTACCAGTCACCTTTCGGCCGAGGGGGGCGGGGGAGGAGATGGAGAGGGCCCTACTTGGAATAGACAACCAGCGGCAGGAGGGAATGGCGGACCCCCAGGATGAGGTGGAGAAGGAGAAGACGTGGAGGAGGGAGCGGACGAAGGAGGATAAGGAGAGGCGCGTTTTCTTGACGTTGGAAAGCGCGAGTGTGTTGCTGTTGTGGTTACTGTTATGACGTGGACTATCAGGAGGAGGAGGAGGAGGAGCAAATGAAGAAGAAGAAGTAGTGAAATTAGAAGGAATGATGTTAGAGTTGCTGTTGGTGCTACTGTTTCTATTAAGAGATAATAATTGATGGTGCTTCATTCTTCTTCTTGTGTTGTATTTTGTATTTGTGAGAGCAGACCAACTAATTAGAGAGAATATATGTGTTTCGGAATTGAAGAGGAGTGATATTTAATTGAGGGAGGAAATGATGAGTTATGAGGGGAGAGTGGTGGTTACTATTATTATGTGGTGGTCCAATCATCACCATCATTATGGCTTTCTTATATATTTATATACATGCTCCTTTTTGCTCCTTGCGTCATCCCACCACCAAGCCTGCCTTAATCTATTCTATATCACAAATTGTCATGGAAGACGTACAATATCCATCACAAGGTAAAAGCGGGTCGGAGAGTACCACTTTGTATTCATGTGGGTTGAATATAAGAAAGTGGGTTGTAGACTAAATTGTGACTAGTTGTTTATAGATTACTTATTAGGTAGTACTAGCCCATTATTTTAATGGTCAATCATTACTTTTAATTATAAAAAACATCAATCCCCCCCCCCCCTACGTAAACCTCCATTGCTCTCTGGCCTCTCTCTCATCCAAACTCCTCCGTCTTCTTTATTTCTTTGAACCATTAAAATCTCACTCTTACGTTCCAAAAAAATAATACCGTCACTATAAGATTCATTCAAATCCTACAAAACATATTGTAGAATGGTAACATTACTGACTAAGTTGGTAACATTTTCAAGACAAAGTAATATGTCACCATTTTTCGTAATGTTGTAATGTTAACCTTTCAGTCTTATAATGGTTACATTTCTGTACTAAAATGGTAATAGTCTGACACATTCTCTAATGTCACCATGTTATTCATAAATGTTATCACCATAAGATTCATTATTATCCAACAAAACATATTGTAGAATGGTCACATTACTGACTAAGTCGGTTACATTTTTAAAACAAAGTAATATGTCACCATTTATATTAGTGGCATAATGTTTACCTTCCAGTCTTATAATTGAACAGTGAGGAAGGGACATAGTGACTTCTGACTGACTTGTTGTACACAAAAGTCTTTCAACCCCCTGTTTACATGGGAGAACTCCCCTTTCTTTTTATTTTTTTAATGTGTATTGTCAAATCATGAATTAATATAATACACACACAATATGGGTCACTTTGATCCATATGTACATAAAATGGTATGTATCTGCTTCGTCTTCACCTTGTGACGGATAACGTCCGTCACAAGGGAGAAAAATTGATTCTATAATTGTGTTCCGTTTTAAATAAGAATTTATATTCTTTTAATGTCCGATATTAGAAAACCATTTTTTTTCTTTTTCTCTCTTTTTCTTATGAATGAAAATTGTTTACGTATTTTCATAAAAAAAAACTTTATTTTCGCAATTTTTCTCTTTACTCATGGCGAAAACTACAGGACGAATAGCTAAATTGAAGTCGCAATTGATTCTACTACGGATAAGGGTTCTACTGACACCAGAATCTTGGAAATTGAGGCTGAATTTGCGGAGAAATCTCAAACCCAGCTTTCACGTGGAAAAGTTAATGATGTCATTATTTCCGCCATTGATGCTTGCTTGTATACCTCAATCACCTTTTGTAATTAATTTTTTTTTTTTTGGTAAAGGTAAGACTATATTAATAGAACAAAACAAAACCATACATACAATGACTCACATTCCGGGCTCATTGCACCTCAAACGTATGAGAAGACCGACCCAAAGCCATGTCACCCAACTGACCCAAAGAAAGACAACAAAACAACACCCAGATAACATTTTGGACATCACAATCCCAAATCCTATCCTAAACACCAAAATCAGATACATCCCTAGTTCTTCATTTTCAATCAAGGTGCTCCCTTTCTCTGCGATATCTCAGATCACCATCTCCAGATTCCAAAACTTACAGAAGTTTCTGAATCCACACATTATTCCTCACAGTTGGTCTCCTAATGGAATTTTGTATTCTTCGCTTCATTTCCTCAATAATTTGGCACGCAAGCTTATCTGGTCTGATGAGCTTCAATTCGATTCTGCTTGAGTTTCTCTGCCGCCATATGTGATACATGCAAGCATTGATTGAGGAATTGTATATACCAAGTTGCAGCTTCGTACCTCTCTTCTTCACTCTCGATCTCAGTACCTCCTGGCAAGGGATCGTAGTGTGAAGCCAGACCTCAACTTTTGCAATAACCCTCCTACTATAGTCACAAGCGAAGAAAAGATGCTCATGATTCTCGACACCATTTTCGCATATACAACAGGTATTATCCATGCTTATGCCTAATCTCTGTAATTTGTCTTTCGTATTGAGACTATGATGATGATTGATCCAAGAAAGTACCCCATGTTTAGGGATGGTCCATTTATTCCAGACTAGACCAGACTAGACCAGACCAGACCAGACCAGACCAGACCACTTTTACCCCCTTGTCTCTTAGAAATTCATAACCTTTGGCCAATGTGTATTCTTTACTTTTTTGAATCGTCCATAGCTGTTGTTGATATGCTGGTTGAAGTAGCTTTTTGAGTTGACAATTCTTCTTCCAGTACCAACTTGCATTGCTCGAGGGATTGTAATTAGCCTGTTAATGCTATTCATAATAGCATGAGAAAACCTATGATGAATTCTCTTAATTCTTCTACTAATTCATTAATTAATTCGCATACTGTTCTTCTTGCTGAATCAAATACTTTAGTGGATACTTTCATTGTTAATACTTATGATACTCTTATAGAGAATACAGAAACTATTGATAATACAACAACGATAGGAGAGAAAAAATGGTTCAATATACATAAGAAACAAGCAAAAGTTGGGATGAATTAAGAATGATATCTCTGTAGTTGATTTTTTTTGTTGAACTTAAGTTGTGGGATCATACTTCAATGGAAAATTTTCTTGGTGCTAAGCCAGCTCTAAAACTTGTGCAAAATTGGGAAGCATTTCCATTCCTGTTTTTCTGTGAAAACAGTGCTAATTCTTCCAAGCATATGAAATCCAGTGAGTTGATCAATAATGCAAAGCTTTTTGGACTTTATTGAGTAAATCAACAAACAAAGCTTTGTTTAGCTTCCCTTCATTAAATGGTACCCTAAAACACTTGAATGGGAAAGCTCCGTCAATATAGCCCGTCCCTTAAGAAATATTTTTTGATCTCTTCTCTTATTCCTCGTACGTGTATATTTGTAACATCCCGATTATCCGGCCAAGATAATCGAAGTATTACCACCTCGGTTGCCCGAGGTAGTCTTTCAAAACTCCAATTGAAAGAACATTTTATTAATAGTATAAGTTTAATGAATATAATTCAACATAATTAATAAATACAACTCGTCCACAACGACCTCTATCTCGTATCTACTACTCGGCTCCAACTCGTAGCGCGGCCTCAAGTCCCGTATGCAACACAACTTGAAATAAACCTGCATCCCATATGATCGGAAATATCATATGGATCGACACAGGTCACCCCGAAAATAGGTGACAATTAACATAAGCCACAAACGGCTAGTTTCGATAATATAAACATATAAGACAAGATAATGAAATGCGATTACGAAATATAACAACTCAATGCATGAGACACAACTATCAATTCCACAACACCGGTACCGGGACACACCAGCTACACCCACAACCCGGTGACGACACCACAACACCGCCCACCAAAACAGCCGGACCGCAGTCTATAAAAAGGTACTCCGGACACACCGGTGGTACCGGGCCGAGAGCGACTCGGATCCCCTGCCAGACGACGTGACTCAACCTCACGTGTCCCTCCATAACTCAAGCCACTAATGTGCACATCTATCTTGGAGTGGGAAGCTCCAAGAGGTGACTCAAGCGGAAGACGGTCTCCCAACCGTCTCCCGTCTCCAATACTATCATCACACTACCACCACCAACCTCCAATAAAACATGAATCATATGAATGCGATTATAATACAAAATCGATTACAATCCCCTTATTCGACACATTACCAACCACCATGATTTAATCATATACTCAATAGTCAAATTCTCAAGCCAACACAACCAATGCCATACAAAACACAATCCCGACTCNCAACCACCATGATTTAATCATATACTCAATAGTCAAATTCTCAAGCCAACACAACCAATGCCATACAAAACACAATCCCGACTCATACATGAACTGAACATTCAACTCCCATTACCATGTGGATACAAGACTACACATATCATGGAATAAAATGACAAATGCATACAAAACCCATATACAATATCGAAACTGAGTAGGATTAACCTACCTTTTCGCATTCTTTAACAAGCTACACAAATCCAACCGATCCCGTCTCATCCTACAATAACCATATAATAACTATCATATACATCCTATACTAACATAATAACTAAAACCCCTTATTAATACTCACTAATTACCCAAATACTAACAACAATTACTAAGTAAACAACCTAATTAAAAACCCCCAAAATCTAGGGTTCATAAGACTATAAAAGGGTGGATCTTACTTACATAGGTAGAATGAAAGGTAGGTAGGTGAGTGATCCCTTAGAGCAAGCTTGAATCCTATATGAATGTGTTTATGAGGGTTTTAGATAGGAGGAAGAGTTTAGAGAGAAGGGAGAAGATGAGAAAATGAATTAGGGTTAAAGGGGACGAAATCTCATATATCGTGTTCTGACAGAGTCACTTGGTCGAGTGGCCGGTTCACTCGGCCGAGTTCCACCTACTCGGTCGAGTGAACCATTCACTCGGCCGATTCAGCTCCACTCGGTCGAGTAGACCATCTACTCGGCCGAGTGCACCCTACTCGGTCCACTACTAGCTTACTCGGTCTAGTCTAAGCTCCACTTGGTCTATTGTAAGGTCAAATATTACTCTCGTATGACTCTCACGCATCCCAAGGCTTCCCGTACGGATCCCAAAATATCCGGGTATTACAATATTCCCTCCTTAAAATGAAATTCGTCCTCGAAGTTCGCCTCTAACTCTCGTTCCCAAAACATTCATTGTCCTCGCCCCTCGCTCTTGCGTAACCATATCCGTTCTCATTTTTCTTATCTGATTTTTTCTCACAACTTTAACCGACACATTCCTTTACTCTCCCATGTCTATCATGCAAAGTCTCTCTCAGATTCCTAATTGTTACATCCACTCCCCCTAATTAGAACTTCGCCCCGAAGTTCACCGCTCAACTTGAAAAACTCATCTTTCCTCTACATGCATACATTCATCATGCCAAATATCTATTACTCCATTATACTATGCATATATCATATCAAATCCACTACGTGAATCCTCAAGTATTCAAATTGACGTTATTTGTACCACTTCCCACTTGTCATCATTAGTATCCTCGTTCATGCATTCATCATTTCTAACATGGCACATATTGACACTCATCAAACAAGCAAAATGAATGAAATCAAACGTAAACAACTCATGGAGGTCTACCATACTAAGTCTTTTGTGTCGGTCGGCGATTAGGAACTCGAGACGTCCGCAAAACAAAATCAAAACTTCGGGTTTAGGTCAAAATTCCACAAAAACAAGCCAAAAAGAGGTTACTCAGTCGGGTGGTCAGGGAACTTGGCCTAGCGGGGTCCACTCGGTCGAGTAGGAAAGACACTCGATCGAGTGGGCACTTGGTGCAGATTTTGTATAGCTACTGTTCAGTTTGTTGGAGTAGGCGTTCTCCACAATAATGTGTTTACATAATAAATCTCATTTAAGGAATACAGTAAGGATATTTATTTTTATGATCCTCGTCACTTGATTAACGTAAATCAATAATGGTTGGCTGACTAGAGTTTGACGTTATTGTCGTATGACGGCGATGATCACCTGACCCCTTTCGGTCACACCTATAGGAACGAACCCCAAAGTTAACTAAACTTATGTATTTGATATAGTCTGATTAGTACCTTGATATATACTGACTAAAAGTTAGTAGACTGAGTTATTTAGAGAGATTGAGTTTTGAACTCAGGCCGACGGAATTTATT